>JAHWDR010000168.1:0-7500 GCA_021346845.1 Apeltes quadracus
TTTTTTCCAAGTATTGCTTTTCATGAATATAACTAAATACATTAGGGTTAGGGTTAGAATAAGAAGAATTATATGAATAGAAACTTTGTATTTCTTGTCCTTTTTGAATGTGTATTACCAGGGGCACTAAAGTGCACTTGTAATACCTAGGGTTAGGGTTAGGGTTGTTAGGGTTAGGGTTGTTACCTAGGGTTTTTTTTTTCTTCTTTTTTTTTCATGCATTACCAGGGGCGCGAGAGTGAACGTGTATTACCAGGGGCACTAAAGTGCACTTGTAATACCTAGGGTTAGGGGGAACTTGTGTTTTTTTTTTCTTCCTTTTTTCTCATGCATTACCAGGGGCGCGAGAGTGAATGTGTATTACCAGGGGCACTAAAGTTAATTTCTATTACCTGGGGCGCGGTGCTGTTGAAGCACGGGCTGAATGGGTCTAGTCCGAGGGGGGGTGCTTAAGTGTGGGGGCCCGGGACCGGCTGGAGAGGGTGGTAGTCTGGAGGTCCAGGAGAGGGCTGTGGGTGTGTGTGTGTGTGTGTGTGTGTGTGTGTGTGTGTGTGTGTGTGTGTGTGTGTGTGTGTGTGTGTGTGTGTGAAGTGTCCGAGTGAGGTGAACTTTTCCGGGGCACAGTGTGTGAGATGTCAGTGCCTCTCTGGAGCTCCGCTGCAGGGCCGTGTGTCTCCATGCAGTGTCCCATGTCAGTGCCTCCTTCATGTGCACACTCTATTATCTTTGAGGGAGAAGTGGAGCTCCAGAGCTGGGCGGCGTGCGTCTGCATGAAGTGTCCGCTGTGGATGATCTTCTCCGGGGCACAGTGCGCCTGAAGTGGGTGCCTCCTTCATGTGCACCCTATTTTTTCTTTGAGGGAGAAGTGGAGCTCCAGAGCTGGGCTGCGTGTTTGTCCACATGAAGTGTCCGCTGTGGATGATCTTCTCCGGGGCACAGTGCGTCTGATCAAGTGGAGGTCCCCACTGCTGTGCTGTGTGTCTGCCTGAAGAGTCCGCTTTAGATGAGAATGCAGAACCCTAGTTCAGAGTTTAGAACCCTAGTTCAGAATTTAGAACCCTAGTTCAGAATTTAGAATCCTGGATTTAGAATCAGAATAGATGCCTGTGGCTGTTGTCATAATATATACTTTAAAAGAGTCTTTAGCGTGTCCGTGAGTACTTTTTCAACTTGCGTTTATTGGATATTTCTCACTTTCAAAAACGTATATTCATTGTATATTCAATATAACGAATACTCAATTCAATGAATATTGAATCTTCATTTTTAGTGAATATTCTTTGGGACACTTTGAGCGGCTGCATTAATACAAAAAACGTATGTTCATTGTACATTCGATATAACGAATATTCAGTTCAATGACTATTGAATCTTCATTGTTGGTGAATATTCTTTGAGAGGCTGCATTAATACAATTGTAAGATAGACAGTTTGAAAGGAGTCGTTCCAGTGGATGAAGTGAACGTTTTTAATGACAGTTTCTCCTCTGCACTCACGAGAAAGGGACACAAGCAAGCGGTTGGATGAAGTGAGAGGAATGGCATGTTGAAAAATGAGAATAGTGGACATAATCGGCCCAACAACGGCATATTCGAGGCCCACGCGGTGCGGGGATCGCAGCCAGGCCCTTGTCGCGGCTAGAAGTGCCCAGAAAAATTCCGGTCCAAAATGACCCTGGTGAAATTTCTAAGTGAGGCGAGGGCCCCACCGACCCCCCCTCCCTCTCACTGCGCTGCCCCTGTACTACCAGGGGCGCGGATCCGGGATCAGGCAGGCTGCTGCACGGAGCCTCGGCTGCTGGCTGGGGGCAGAGACATCTCCCCCTCTCTTAGACTGGAGCTCACTTGTATTACCAGGGGCGCGGGGAAACTTGGAGGATTTGTGTATGAGCAGGACGCCACGCTCACGCAGGCTGCTACATAGTGCCTCTGCTGCGGGGTGGGGGCAGAGACATCTCCCCCTACATACATGAATAAAAACGTATCGTATTCTTTTTTCCAAGTATTGCTTTTCATGAATATAACTAAATACATTAGGGTTAGGGTTAGAATAAGAAGAATTATATGAATAGAAACTTTGTATTTCTTGTCCTTTTTGAATGTGTATTACCAGGGGCACTAAAGTGCACTTGTAATACCTAGGGTTAGGGGGAACTTGTGTTTTTTTTCTACTTTTTTTTTTTTCATGCATTACCAGGGGCGCGAGAGTGAATGTGTACTACCAGGGGCACTAAAGTGCACTTGTAATACCTAGGGTTAGGGTTAGGGTTGTTAGGGTTAGGGTTGTTACCTAGGGTTTTTTTTTTCTTCTTTTTTTTTCATGCATTACCAGGGGCGCGAGAGTGAACGTGTATTACCAGGGGCACTAAAGTGCACTTGTAATACCTAGGGTTAGGGGGAACTTGTGTTTTTTTTTTCTTCCTTTTTTCTCATGCATTACCAGGGGCGCGAGAGTGAATGTGTATTACCAGGGGCACTAAAGTTAATTTCTATTACCTGGGGCGCGGTGCTGTTGAAGCACGGGCTGAATGGGTCTAGTCCGAGGGGGGGTGCTTAAGTGTGGGGGCCCGGGACCGGCTGGAGAGGGTGGTAGTCTGGAGGTCCAGGAGAGGGCTGTGGGTGTGTGTGTGTGTGTGTGTGTGTGTGTGTGTGTGTGTGTGTGTGTGTGAAGTGTCCGAGTGAGGTGAACTTTTCCGGGGCACAGTGTGTGAGATGTCAGTGCCTCTCTGGAGCTCCGCTGCAGGGCCGTGTGTCTCCATGCAGTGTCCCATGTCAGTGCCTCCTTCATGTGCACACTCTATTATCTTTGAGGGAGAAGTGGAGCTCCAGAGCTGGGCGGCGTGCGTCTGCATGAAGTGTCCGCTGTGGATGATCTTCTCCGGGGCACAGTGCGCCTGAAGTGGGTGCCTCCTTCATGTGCACCCTATTTTTTCTTTGAGGGCGAAGTGGAGCTCCAGAGCTGGGCTGCGTGTTTGTCCACATGAAGTGTCCGCTGTGGATGATCTTCTCCGGGGCACAGTGCGTCTGATCAAGTGGAGGTCCCCACTGCTGTGCTGTGTGTCTGCCTGAAGAGTCCGCTTTAGATGAGAATGCAGAACCCTAGTTCAGAGTTTAGAACCCTAGTTCAGAATTTAGAACCCTAGTTCAGAATTTAAATCCTGGATTTAGAATCAGAATAGATGCCTGTGGCTGTTGTCATAATATATACTTTAAAAGAGTCTTTAGCGTGTCCGTGAGTACTTTTTCAACTTGCGTTTAATGGGTATTTCTCACTTTCAAAAACGTATATTCATTGTATATTCAATATAACGAATACTCAATTCAATGAATATTGAATCTTCATTTTTAGTGAATATTCTTTGGGACACTTTGAGCGGCTGCATTAATACAAAAAACGTATGTTCATTGTACATTCGATATAACGAATATTCAGTTCAATGACTATTGAATCTTCATTGTTGGTGAATATTCTTTGAGAGGCTGCATTAATACAATTGTAAGAAAGACAGTTTGAAAGGAGTCGTTCCAGTGGATGAAGTGAACGTTTTTAATGACAGTTTCTCCTCTGCACTCACGAGAAAGGGACACAAGCAAGCGGTTGGATGAAGTGAGAGGAATGGCATGTTGAAAAATGAGAATAGTGGACAAAATCGGCCCAACAACGGCATATTCGAGGCCCACGCGGTGCGGGGATCGCAGCCAGGCCCTTGTCGCGGCTAGAAGTGCCCAGAAAAATTCCGGTCCAAAATGACCCTGGTGAAATTTCTAAGTGAGGCGAGGGCCCCACCGACCCCCCCTCCCTCTCACTGCGCTGCCCCTGTACTACCAGGGGCGCGGATCCGGGATCAGGCAGGCTGCTGCACGGAGCCTCGGCTGCTGGCTGGGGGCAGAGACATCTCCCCCTCTCTTAGACTGGAGCTCACTTGTATTACCAGGGGCGCGGGGAAACTTGGAGGATTTGTGTATGAGCAGGACGCCACGCTCACGCAGGCTGCTACATAGTGCCTCTGCTGCGGGGTGGGGGCAGAGACATCTCCCCCTACATACATGAATAAAAACGTATCGTATTCTTTTTTCCAAGTATTGCTTTTCATGAATATAACTAAATACATTAGGGTTAGGGTTAGAATAAGAAGAATTATATGAATAGAAACTTTGTATTTCTTGTCCTTTTTGAATGTGTATTACCAGGGGCACTAAAGTGCACTTGTAATACCTAGGGTTAGGGTTAGGGTTGTTAGGGTTAGGGTTGTTACCTAGGGTTTTTTTTTTCTTCTTTTTTTTTCATGCATTACCAGGGGCGCGAGAGTGAACGTGTATTACCAGGGGCACTAAAGTGCACTTGTAATACCTAGGGTTAGGGGGAACTTGTGTTTTTTTTTTCTTCCTTTTTTCTCATGCATTACCAGGGGCGCGAGAGTGAATGTGTATTACCAGGGGCACTAAAGTTAATTTCTATTACCTGGGGCGCGGTGCTGTTGAAGCACGGGCTGAATGGGTCTAGTCCGAGGGGGGGTGCTTAAGTGTGGGGGCCCGGGACCGGCTGGAGAGGGTGGTAGTCTGGAGGTCCAGGAGAGGGCTGTGGGTGTGTGTGTGTGTGTGTGAAGTGTCCGAGTGAGGTGAACTTTTCCGGGGCACAGTGTGTGAGATGTCAGTGCCTCTCTGGAGCTCCGCTGCAGGGCCGTGTGTCTCCATGCAGTGTCCCATGTCAGTGCCTCCTTCATGTGCACACTCTATTATCTTTGAGGGAGAAGTGGAGCTCCAGAGCTGGGCGGCGTGCGTCTGCATGAAGTGTCCGCTGTGGATGATCTTCTCCGGGGCACAGTGCGCCTGAAGTGGGTGCCTCCTTCATGTGCACCCTATTTTTTCTTTGAGGGCGAAGTGGAGCTCCAGAGCTGGGCTGCGTGTTTGTCCACATGAAGTGTCCGCTGTGGATGATCTTCCCCGGGGCACAGTGCGTCTGATCAAGTGGAGGTCCCCACTGCTGTGCTGTGTGTCTGCCTGAAGAGTCCGCTTTAGATGAGAATGCAGAACCCTAGTTCAGAGTTTAGAACCCTAGTTCAGAATTTAGAACCCTAGTTCAGAATTTAAATCCTGGATTTAGAATCAGAATAGATGCCTGTGGCTGTTGTCATAATATATACTTTAAAAGAGTCTTTAGCGTGTCCGTGAGTACTTTTTCAACTTGCGTTTAATGGGATATTTCTCACTTTCAAAAACGTATATTCATTGTATATTCAATATAACGAATACTCAATTCAATGAATATTGAATCTTCATTTTTAGTGAATATTCTTTGGGACACTTTGAGCGGCTGCATTAATACAAAAAACGTATGTTCATTGTACATTCGATATAACGAATATTCAGTTCAATGACTATTGAATCTTCATTGTTGGTGAATATTCTTTGAGAGGCTGCATTAATACAATTGTAAGAAAGACAGTTTGAAAGGAGTCGTTCCAGTGGATGAAGTGAACGTTTTTAATGACAGTTTCTCCTCTGCACTCACGAGAAAGGGACACAAGCAAGCGGTTGGATGAAGTGAGAGGAATGGCATGTTGAAAAATGAGAATAGTGGACAAAATCGGCCCAACAACGGCATATTCGAGGCCCACGCGGTGCGGGGATCGCAGCCAGGCCCTTGTCGCGGCTAGAAGTGCCCAGAAAAATTCCGGTCCAAAATGACCCTGGTGAAATTTCTAAGTGAGGCGAGGGCCCCACCGACCCCCCCTCCCTCTCACTGCGCTGCCCCTGTACTACCAGGGGCGCGGATCCGGGATCAGGCAGGCTGCTGCACGGAGCCTCGGCTGCTGGCTGGGGGCAGAGACATCTCCCCCTCTCTTAGACTGGAGCTCACTTGTATTACCAGGGGCGCGGGGAAACTTGGAGGATTTGTGTATGAGCAGGACGCCACGCTCACGCAGGCTGCTACATAGTGCCTCTGCTGCGGGGTGGGGGCAGAGACATCTCCCCCTACATACATGAATAAAAACGTATCGTATTCTTTTTTCCAAGTATTGCTTTTCATGAATATAACTAAATACATTAGGGTTAGGGTTAGAATAAGAAGAATTATATGAATAGAAACTTTGTATTTCTTGTCCTTTTTGAATGTGTATTACCAGGGCAGGGGCACTAAAGTGCACTTGTAATACCTAGGGTTAGGGTTAGGGTTGTTAGGGTTAGGGTTGTTACCTAGGGTTTTTTTTTTCTTCTTTTTTTTTCATGCATTACCAGGGGCGCGAGAGTGAACGTGTATTACCAGGGGCACTAAAGTGCACTTGTAATACCTAGGGTTAGGGGGAACTTGTGTTTTTTTTTTCTTCCTTTTTTCTCATGCATTACCAGGGGCGCGAGAGTGAATGTGTATTACCAGGGGCACTAAAGTTAATTTCTATTACCTGGGGCGCGGTGCTGTTGAAGCACGGGCTGAATGGGTCTAGTCCGAGGGGGGGTGCTTAAGTGTGGGGGCCCGGGACCGGCTGGAGAGGGTGGTAGTCTGGAGGTCCAGGAGAGGGCTGTGGGTGTGTGTGTTGTGTGTGTGAAGTGTCCGAGTGAGGTGAACTTTTCCGGGGCACAGTGTGTGAGATGTCAGTGCCTCTCTGGAGCTCCGCTGCAGGGCCGTGTGTCTCCATGCAGTGTCCCATGTCAGTGCCTCCTTCATGTGCACACTCTATTATCTTTGAGGGAGAAGTGGAGCTCCAGAGCTGGGCGGCGTGCGTCTGCATGAAGTGTCCGCTGTGGATGATCTTCTCCGGGGCACAGTGCGCCTGAAGTGGGTGCCTCCTTCATGTGCACCCTATTTTTTCTTTGAGGGCGAAGTGGAGCTCCAGAGCTGGGCTGCGTGTTTGTCCACATGAAGTGTCCGCTGTGGATGATCTTCCCCGGGGCACAGTGCGTCTGATCAAGTGGAGGTCCCCACTGCTGTGCTGTGTGTCTGCCTGAAGAGTCCGCTTTAGATGAGAATGCAGAACCCTAGTTCAGAGTTTAGAACCCTAGTTCAGAATTTAGAACCCTAGTTCAGAATTTAAATCCTGGATTTAGAATCAGAATAGATGCCTGTGGCTGTTGTCATAATATATACTTTAAAAGAGTCTTTAGCGTGTCCGTGAGTACTTTTTCAACTTGCGTTTAATGGGTATTTCTCACTTTCAAAAACGTATATTCATTGTATATTCAATATAACGAATACTCAATTCAATGAATATTGAATCTTCATTTTTAGTGAATATTCTTTGGGACACTTTGAGCGGCTGCATTAATACAAAAAACGTATGTTCATTGTACATTCGATATAACGAATATTCAGTTCAATGACTATTGAATCTTCATTGTTGGTGAATATTCTTTGAGAGGCTGCATTAATACAATTGTAAGAAAGACAGTTTGAAAGGAGTCGTTCCAGTGGATGAAGTGAACGTTTTTAATGACAGTTTCTCCTCTGCACTCACGAGAAAGGGACACAAGCAAGCGGTTGGATGAAGTGAGAGGAATGGCA
>JAHWDR010000168.1:27500-30000 GCA_021346845.1 Apeltes quadracus
GTGTATTACCAGGGGCACTAAAGTGCACTTGTAATACCTAGGGTTAGGGGGAACTTGTGTTTTTTTTTTCTTCCTTTTTTTTTTCATGCATTACCAGGGGCGCGAGAGTGAATGTGTATTACCAGGGGCACTAAAGTGCACTTGTAATACCTAGGGTTAGGGTTAGGGTTGTTAGGGTTAGGGTTGTTACCTAGGGTTTTTTTTTTTCTTCTTTTTTTTTCATGCATTACCAGGGGCGCGAGAGTGAATGTGTATTACCAGGGGCACTAAAGTGCACTTGTAATACCTAGGGTTAGGGGGAACTTGTGTTTTTTTTTCTTCCTTTTTTCTCATGCATTACCAGGGGCGCGAGAGTGAATGTGTATTACCAGGGGCACTAAAGTTAATTTATATTACCTGGGGCGCGGTGCTGTTGAAGCACGGGCTGAATGGGTCTAGTCCGAGGGGGGGTGCTTAAGTGTGGGGGCCCGGGACCGGCTGGAGAGGGTGGTAGTCTGGAGGTCCAGGAGAGGGCTGTGGGTGTGTGTGTGTGTGTGTGAAGTGTCCGAGTGAGGTGAACTTTTCCGGGGCACAGTGTGTGAGATGTCAGTGCCTCTCTGGAGCTCCGCTGCAGGGCCGTGTGTCTCCATGCAGTGTCCCATGTCAGTGCCTCCTTCATGTGCACACTCTATTATCTTTGAGGGAGAAGTGGAGCTCCAGAGCTGGGCGGCGTGCGTCTGCATGAAGTGTCCGCTGTGGATGATCTTCTCCGGGGCACAGTGCGCCTGAAGTGGGTGCCTCCTTCATGTGCACCCTATTTTTTCTTTGAGGGCGAAGTGGAGCTCCAGAGCTGGGCTGCGTGTTTGTCCACATGAAGTGTCCGCTGTGGATGATCTTCCCCGGGGCACAGTGCGTCTGATCAAGTGGAGGTCCCCACTGCTGTGCTGTGTGTCTGCCTGAAGAGTCCGCTTTAGATGAGAATGCAGAACCCTAGTTCAGAGTTTAGAACCCTAGTTCAGAATTTAGAACCCTAGTTCAGAATTTAAATCCTGGATTTAGAATCAGAATAGATGCCTGTGGCTGTTGTCATAATATATACTTTAAAAGAGTCTTTAGCGTGTCCGTGAGTACTTTTTCAACTTGCGTTTAATGGGTATTTCTCACTTTCAAAAACGTATATTCATTGTATATTCAATATAACGAATACTCAATTCAATGAATATTGAATCTTCATTTTTAGTGAATATTCTTTGGGACACTTTGAGCGGCTGCATTAATACAAAAAACGTATGTTCATTGTACATTCGATATAACGAATATTCAGTTCAATGACTATTGAATCTTCATTGTTGGTGAATATTCTTTGAGAGGCTGCATTAATACAATTGTAAGAAAGACAGTTTGAAAGGAGTCGTTCCAGTGGATGAAGTGAACGTTTTTAATGACAGTTTCTCCTCTGCACTCACGAGAAAGGGACACAAGCAAGCGGTTGGATGAAGTGAGAGGAATGGCATGTTGAAAAATGAGAATAGTGGACAAAATCGGCCCAACAACGGCATATTCGAGGCCCACGCGGTGCGGGGATCGCAGCCAGGCCCTTGTCGCGGCTAGAAGTGCCCAGAAAAATTCCGGTCCAAAATGACCCTGGTGAAATTTCCAAGTAAAATTCGACCGATAAGGACGGGAAGCCCGCGCATCCTCCGGGCTTCTCCTTATCGATTCGAAAAAAAAACTTTAAGCGCGTATTGCTGTCACACCAAAAAAAATCAAAGTTTTTCGAAATCAAGCAAATCGGGTATTTCGACCCGGGAGACGGCGGCCCTCGATGGGGCCGGGTAGGTGCACTCGCCATGACGTCGCTTAAGTGTTGCCAGAAAAATAAAATGTTGATAAATGACCAAAATGGTCAAAATGAGAAAAGTGGACAAAATCGGCCCAACGACGGCACATTCGAGGCCCTCGCGGTGCGTGGATCGCAGGCATGCCCTTGTCGTGGCTGTAGAGTGCCCAGAAAAATTCCGGTCCAAAATGACCCCGGTGAAATTTCTAAGTAAAATTCGACCGATAAGGAAAAAAGCCCGGGCATCCTCGGGGCTTCTCCTTATCGATTCGAAAAAAAAACTTTAAGCGCGTATTGCTGTCACACCAGGGGCCCGTTTTCAGAAACCCAGTTTTTAGAAAAAGCGACCTCCAGAGATGAGAGCGCAGCTTCGGGCAGCACCTACCCGCCCACAACGTAAGCTCACTTGGGTACTTTTGGGCGTCACAGAGGGCAAAGGAACTGTCATTTTGGACGTTTTCGTCACTTTTTTCACCCACCTATTTCGAAGCCGAATGGAACAGAGCTGGGAGCAGGGGCTTTGGTGCGGTGTATCCCCCGGACAAAGCGAATGACTTCGGGACACTTTGGCCAGGTTTGTCCGGGGGTGTGGAGCTTTTTTTTTTTTTTTTTTTTTTTCCTCTGTTCTCGGACGACTATGTCCCCGACCGATGTGCAATCGTGACCCGCCATCCGTGGGCC
>JAHWDR010000169.1:0-34065 GCA_021346845.1 Apeltes quadracus
ACCGTACCGAAACACAACGCAGATTTCGGTGCTTCATTTCGGTGCCTGAGTTGATTTAAAAACTTTATTTACACTACTCTGATGACTATCCCCGCAACAGCTAATGACGACAGCTTACCGTTTGTGTAGCAACAGCAGCTAGCTAACCATCTACCTTATATTCATATTTATTTAAGTCTGTGTTTTCCTGAACAGTCTAGAAGTGTATCCGGTGCGCGCGGCACTACCGCCCCGATGGACACAGGCTTTCAACGACTCTACAACGCCACGCCCTGCCAAGCTCTACGTCCGGGCTGGAGCCTCGTACCGTCTGTCCCGCCTCCCCCTGCACGGATCTCAGCCCGGCACAGTCGCTCCGGATTCATATTGATAATCACATTTAGGATTCATAATCAAATTTAGGATTCATAATCATATTTATGATTCATAATCATAAATAGGATTCATAATCGTATTTGGGATTCATAATCATATTTAGGATTCATATTTAGGATTCATAAGCATTAATAGGATTCATAATAATAAGTAGGATTCATAACCATATTAAGGAAGTAAGTAATAAGTAGGATTCATATTTAGGATTATTATTATGATTATTATTCATATTTATTATTATGATTCATAATCTTATTTAGGATTCATAATCATGTTTAGGATTCATATTTAGGATTCGTATTTAGGATTCATATTTTATATTTAGGATTCATATTCATAATCACATTTAGGATTCATATTTAGGATTCATAATCGTATTTAGGATTCATATTTAGGATTCATAATCATTAATATGATTCATAATAATTAGGATTCGTAACCATATTAAGGAAGTAAGTAATAAGTATGATTCATATTTAGGATTATTATTATGATTATTATTCATATTTATTATTATGATTCATAATCTTATTTAGGATTCATAATCATATTTATAATTCATATTGCATATGAATTCATATTTCACCACTATGATTCATAATCATGAATATGATTCATAATTATTATTATTCATAATCTTAAATATGATTCATCATTTAGGATTCAGGATTCATATTTAGGATTCATAATCATAAATTCCATTCATATTTAGGGTTCATATTTAGGATTCATATTTAGGATTAATATTTAGGATTCATAATCATAAATAGGATTTATAATCATATTTAGGATTAATTATATTTAGGATTCATATTTAGGATTCATATTTATGATTCATAACCATATTTAGGATTCATATTTAGGATTCATAATCTTATTTCGGATTCATAATCGTATTTGGGATTCATTATCATATTTAGGATTCATATTGATATATGATATGAATATGATTCATAATTATTATGATTCAAATCATAAATATGATTCATAATTATTATTATTCATAATCATAAATGTGACTCATGATTATTATGATTAATAATCATAAATATAATGTTTAGGATTCATATTTAGGGTTCATATTTAGGATTAATTATATTTAGGATTTATATTTAGGATTCATATTCATATTTAGGATTCATATTCATATTTAGGATTCATAATCATATTTAGGATTAATAATCATATTTAGGAGTCATCATATTTACGATTCATCATATTTACGATTCATCATATTTACGATTCACAATCATAAATTCATATTTGGGATCCATATTTGGGATTCATAATCATATTTGGGATTTATATTTAGGATTCATAATCATATTTAGGATTCATATTTCATATGTATGATTTCATATGTAATCATAAATATGATTGATAATCATATTTATGATTCGTATTTATGATTGATGCTCATAAATATGATTCATCAAAATAATTATATTTAGGATTCATATTTCATATTTAGGATTCATATTTGGGATTCATATTTCATATTTAGGATTCATATTTGGGATTCATATTTCATATTTAGGATTCATATTTGGGATTCATATTTCATATTTAGGATTCATATTCATAACCATATTTAGGATTCATATTTAGCATTCAAAATCTTATTTAGGATTCATAATCGTATTTGGAATTCATATTTAGGATTCATATTTCATATTTATGATTCATAATTATTACGATTCATAATCATAAATATTATCATATTTAGGATTCATATTTAGGGTTCATAATTAGGATTCATATTTCATATGTATGATTTCATATGTATGATTTCATATGTAATCGTAAATATGATTGATAATTAGGTTTCATAATCATAAATAGGATTCATAATCGTATTTGCGATTCATAATCATATTTAGGATTCATATTTAGGATTCATAATCATATTTAGTTTTCATAACCATATTTAGGATTCAAATTTAGGATTCATAATCGTATTTAGGATTCATACTCATATATATGGTTCATAGTCATATTTAGGATTCATATTTGGGATTCATATTTCATATGATTCATACTTGCTATGATTCATAATTATTATGATTCATCATCATAATTCATAATTATTATTATGGCTCGTAATCATAAATATGACTCATAATCATATTTAGGCTTCATTTTCATATGTAGGATTCCTATTATGAAAATGAAGCCTAAATATGATTGAGTAATATTTATGATTACGAGCCATAATAATTATGAATTATGATGATGAATCATATTCATGATTATGAATCATAAATAAGAATCATAATGTAGGATTCCTATTTATGATTCCTATTTATGATTCATAATCATGAATATGATTCATAATCATTATGATTCATAATCATAATTATGATTCATAATCATAATTATGATTCATAATCATAATTATGATTCATAATCATAATGATTCATAATTATTATGGCTCGTAATCATAAATATTACTCAATCATATTTAGGCTTCATATTTAGGATTCATATTTCATAATTATGATTCATAAGTATTATTATGGCTCGTAATCATAAATATGACTCATAATCATATTTAGGCTTCATATTTAGGATTCATATTTAGGATTCATAATCATATTTAGGATTCATAATCATATTTAGGATTCATATTCATAATCATACATAGGATTCATAATCATATTTAGGATTCATACTTATGATGCATAACCATATTTAGGATTCATATTTAGGATTCATATTTCATATGTATGATTCATAATTATTACGAATCATAATTATGACTCATAATTATTATGATTCATGATCATAAATATTATCATATTTAGGATTCATATTTAACATACTCATATTTAGGCTTCATATTTAGGATTCATATTTCATATGTATGATTTCATATGTAATCATAAATATGATTGATAATCATATTTACTATTCATATATAGGATTCATAATCATAAATAGGATTCATCATCATATTTAGGATTAATTATATTTAGGATTCATAATCATATTTGGGATTCATAATCATAAATATGATTCATAATCATGTATATGATTCATATTTGGGATTCATATTTCATATGTATGATTCATAATTATTATGATTCATAATTATTATGATTCATAATCATAAATAGGATTCATAATCCTATTTAGGATTCATATTTAGGATTCATACTCATATTTAGGATTCATAATTATTATGATTCATAATTATTATGATTCATAATCATAAATAGGATTCATAATCCTATTTAGGATTCATATTTAGGATTCATACTCATATTTAGGATTCATACTCATGAATAGGATTCATAATCATATTTAGGATTCAAATTTAGGATTCATAATCGTATATATATAATTCACACTCATATATATGGTTCATAATCATATTTAGGATTCATATTTGGGATTCATATTTCATATGATTCATAATTATTATGGTTCATAATCATAATTCATAATTATTATTATGGCTTGTACTCATAAATATGACTCATAATCATATTTAGGCTTAATTTTCATATGTAGGATTCTTATTTATGATTCTTATTTATGATTCATAATCGTATATATAATTCATACTCATATATATGGTTCATAATCATATTTAGGATTCATATTTGGGATTCATATTTCATATGATTCATAAATGTTATGATTCATAATTATTATGATTCATATTTCATAATTATGATTCATAATCATAATTATGACTCATAATTATTATGATTCATAATCATAAAATATTATCATATTTAGGATTCATATTTAGGGTTCATAATTAGGATTCATATTTCATATGTATGATTTCATATGTAATCATAAATATGATTGATAATCATGTTTATGATTCATATTTATATTATATTTAGGATTCATAATCATAAATAGGATTCATAATCGTATTTGCGATTCATAATCATATTTAGGATTCATATTTAGGATTCATACTCATATTTAGGATTCATACTCATGAATAGGATTCATAATCATATATATGGTTCATAATCATATTTAGGATTCATATTTGGGATTCATATTTCATATTTAGGATTCATATTTAGCATTCATAATCTTATTTAGGATTCATAATCGTATTTGGGATTCATAATCATATTTAGGATTCATACTCAAACTTAGGATTCATATTTAGGATTCATATTTCATATGTATGATTCCGATCATACATTAATTATTACGATTCATAATCAGAATTATGACTCATAATTATTATGATTCATGATCATAAATATTATCATATTTAGGATTCATATTTAGGGTTTATAATTAGGATTCATATTTCATATGTATGATTTCATATGTATGATTTCATATGTAATCATAAATATGATTGATAATCATGTTTAGGATTCATATTTATATTATATTTAGGATTCATAATCATGAATAGGATTCGTAATCATATTTGCGATTCATAATCATATTTAGGATTCATATTTAGGATTCATACTCATGTTTAGGATTCATACTCATGAATAGGATTCATAATCATATATATGGTTCATAATCATATTTAGGATTCATATTTGGGATTCATATTTCATATTTAGGATTCATATTTAGCATTCATAATCTTATTTAGGATTCATAATCGTATTTGGGATTCATAATCATATTTAGGATTCATACTCAAACTTAGGATTCATATTTAGGATTCATATTTCATATGTATGATTCCGATCATACATTAATTATTACGATTCATAATCAGAATTATGACTCATAATTATTATGATTCATGATCATAAATATTATCATATTTAGGATTCATATTTAGGGTTTATAATTAGGATTCATATTTCATATGTATGATTTCATATGTATGATTTCATATGTAATCATAAATATGATTGATAATCATATTTACGATTCATATATAGGATTCATAATCATAAATAGGATTCATCATCATATTTAGGATTAATTATATTTAGGATTCATAATCATATTTGGGATTCATAATCATAAATATGATTCATAATCATGTATATGATTCATATTTGGGATTCATATTTCATATGTATGATTCATAATTATTATGATTCATAATTATTATGATTCATAATCATAAATAGGATTCATAATCCTATTTAGGATTCATATTTAGGATTCATACTCATATTTAGGATTCATAATTATTATGATTCATAATTATTATGATTCATAATCATAAATAGGATTCATAATCCTATTTAGGATTCATATTTAGGATTCATACTCATATTTAGGATTCATACTCATGAATAGGATTCATAATCATATTTAGGATTCAAATTTAGGATTCATAATCGTATATATATAATTCATACTCATATATATGGTTCATAATCATATTTAGGATTCATATTTGGGATTCATATTTCATATGATTCATAATTATTATGGTTCATAATCATAATTCATAATTATTATTATGGCTTGTACTCATAAATATGACTCATAATCATATTTAGGCTTAATTTTCATATGTAGGATTCTTATTTATGATTCTTATTTATGATTCATAATCGTATATATAATTCATACTCATATATATGGTTCATAATCATATTTAGGATTCATATTTGGGATTCATATTTCATATGATTCATAAATGTTATGATTCATAATTATTATGATTCATATTTCATAATTATGATTCATAATCATAATTATGACTCATAATTATTATGATTCATAATCATAAAATATTATCATATTTAGGATTCATATTTAGGGTTCATAATTAGGATTCATATTTCATATGTATGATTTCATATGTAATCATAAATATGATTGATAATCATGTTTATGATTCATATTTATATTATATTTAGGATTCATAATCATAAATAGGATTCATAATCGTATTTGCGATTCATAATCATATTTAGGATTCATATTTAGGATTCATACTCATGTTTAGGATTCATACTCATGAATAGGATTCATAATCATATATATGGTTCATAATCATATTTAGGATTCATATTTGGGATTCATATTTCATATTTAGGATTCATATTTAGCATTCATAATCTTATTTAGGATTCATAATCGTATTTGGGATTCATAATCATATTTAGGATTCATACTCAAACTTAGGATTCATATTTAGGATTCATATTTCATATGTATGATTCCGATCATACATTAATTATTACGATTCATAATCAGAATTATGACTCATAATTATTATGATTCATGATCATAAATATTATCATATTTAGGATTCATATTTAGGGTTTATAATTAGGATTCATATTTCATATGTATGATTTCATATGTATGATTTCATATGTAATCATAAATATGATTGATAATCATGTTTAGGATTCATATTTATATTATATTTAGGATTCATAATCATGAATAGGATTCGTAATCATATTTGCGATTCATAATCATATTTAGGATTCATACTCATATTTAGGATTTATACTCATGAATAGGATTCATAATCATATTTAGTTTTCATAACCATATTTAGGATTCAAATTTAGGATTCATAATCGTATTTAGGATTCATACTTGGGATTCATATTTAGGATTCATACTCATATTTAGGATTCATACTTATGAATAGGATTCATAATCATATTTAGTTTTCATAACCATATTTAGGATTCAAGTTTAGGATTCATAATCGTATTTAGGATTCATACTCATATATATGGTTCATAATCATATTTAGGATTCATATTTCATATGATTCATAATTGTTATGATTCATAATTATTATGATTCATAATCATATTTAGGCTTAATTTTCATATGTAGGATTCTTATTTATGATTCTTATTTATGATTCATAATCATTATGATTCATAATCATTATGATTCATAATCATTATGATTCATAATCATAATTATGATTCATAATCAGAAATATGCTTCATAATTATTATGGCTCGTAATCATAAATATTACTCATAATCATATTTAGGCTTCATATTTAGAATTCATATTTCATATTTATGATTCCTAATCATAATTATGACTCATAATTATTATGATTCATGATCATTCATGATTCATATTTCATATGTATGATTTCATATGTATGATTTCATACGTAATCATAAATATGATTGATAACCATATTTAGGATTCAAATTTAGGATTCATAATCGTATTTAGGATTCATACTCATATATATGGTTCATAATCATATTTAGGATTCATATTTGGGATTCATATTTCATATGATTCATAATTATTATGGTTCATAATCATAATTCATAATTATTATTATGGCTTGTACTCATAAATATGACTCATAATCATATTTAGGCTTAATTTTCATATGTAGGATTCTTATTTATGATTCTTATTTATGATTCATAATCATGAATATGATTCATAATTATTATAATTCATAATCAGAAATATGATTGATAATTATTATGGCTCGTAATCATAAATATTACTCATAATCATATTTAGGCTTCATATTTATGATTCATATTTCATATTTATGATTCATAATCATAATTATGAGTCATAATTATTATGATTCATGATCATAAATATTATCATATTTAGGATTCATATTTAGGGTTTATAATTAGGATTCATATTTCATATGTATGATTTCATATGTATGATTTCATATGTCATAAATATGATTGATAATCATGTTTAGGATTCATATTTATATTATATTTAGGATTCATAATCATGAATAGGATTCATAATCGTATTTGCGATTCATAATCATGTTTAGGTTCATAATCATATTTAGGATTCATATTTAGGATTCATATTTAGGATGCATACTCATGAATAGGATTCATAATCATATTTAGTTTTCATAACCATATTTAGGATTCAAATTTAGGATTCATAATAGTATTTAGGATTCATACTCATATATATGGTTCATAATCATATTTAGGATTCATATTTGGGATTCATATTTCATATGATTCATAATTGTTATGATTCATAATCGTTATGATTCATAATCATAAATATGATTCATAATCATAAATATGATTCATAATCATAAATATGATTCATAATTATTATGGCTTGTAATCATAAATATTATCATATTTAGGATTCATATTTAGGATTCATATTTAGGATTCATATTTCATATGTATGATTTCATATGTATGATTTCATATGTAATCATAAATATGATTGATAATCATGTTTAGGATTCATATTTATATTATATTTAGGATTCATAATCATAAATAGGATTCATACTCATAAATAGGATTCATAATCATATTTAGGATTCATATTTCATAATTATGATTCATAATCATAGATATGACTCACAATTATTATGAATCATAATCATAAATATCATATTTAGGGTTCATACCTAGGATTCATACTCATAAATATGATTAATAATCATATTTAGGATTCATATTTAGGATTCATAATCGTATTTAGGATTCATACTCATATATATGGTTCATAATCATATTTAGGATTCATATTTGGGATTCATATTTCATATGATTCATACTTGCTATGATTCATAATTATTATGATTCATCATCATAATTCATAATTATTATTATGGCTCGTAATCATAAATATGACTCATAATCATATTTAGGCTTTATTTTCATATGTAGGATTCCTATTTATGATTCTTATTTATGATTCATAATCATACTTATGATTCATAATTATTATGATTCATAATCATAAATAGGATTCATAATTATTATGATTCATAATCATAAATAGGATTCATAATCATATTTAGGATTTATATTTAGGATTCATACTCATAGTTAGGATTCATACTCATGAATATGATTCATAATCATATTTAGTTTTCATAACCATATTTAGGATTCAAATTTAGGATTCATAATCGTATTTAGGATTCATACTCATATATATGGTTCATAATCATATTTAGGATTAATTATATTTAGGATTCATATTTGGGATTCATAATCATAAATATGATTCATAATCATGTTTATGATTCATATTTGGGATTCATATGTCATATGTATGATTAATAATTATTATGATTCATAATTATTATGATTCATAATTATTATGATTCATAATCATATTTAGGATTCATATTTAGGATTCATACTCATATTTAGGATTCATACTCATGAATATGATTCATAATCATATTTAGTTTTCATAACCATATTTAGGATTCAAATTTAGGATTCATAATCGTATTTAGGATTCATACTCATATATATGGTTCATAATCATATTTAGGATTCATATTTGGGATTCATATTTCATATGATTCATAATTGTTATGATTAAAAATTATTATGATTCATAATTATTATGATTCATATTTCATAATTATGATTCATAATCATAATTATGACTCATAATTATTATGATTCATGATCATAAATATTATCATATTTAAGATTCATATTTAGGGTTTATAATTAGGATTCATATTTCATATGTATGATTTCATATGTATGATTTCATATGTAATCATAAATATGATTGATAATCATGTTTAGGATTCATATTTATATTATATTTAGGATTCATAATCATGAATAGGATTCGTAACCGTATTTAGGATTCATATTTAGGATTCATACTCATATTTAGGATTCATAATCATGAATATGATTCATAATTATTATGATTCATAATCATTATGATTCATAATTATTATGGCTCGTAATCATAAATATTACTCATAATCATATTTAGGCTTCATATTTAGAATTCATATTTCATATTTATGATTCCTAATCATAATTATGACTTAAAATTATTATGATTCATGATCATTCATGATTCATATTTCATATGTATGATTTCATATGTATGATTTCATACGTAATCATAAATATGATTGATAATCATGTTTAGGATTCATATTTATATTATATTTAGGTTTCATAATCATAAATAGGATTCATAATCGTATTTGCGATTCATAATCATATTTAGGATTCATATTTAGGATTCATACTCATATTTAGGATTCATACTCATGAATAGGATTCATAATCATATTTAGTTTTCATAACCATATTTAGGATTCAAATTTAGGATTCATAATCGTATTTAGGATTCATACTCATATATATGGTTCATAATCATTTAGGATTCATATTTGGGATTCATATTTCATATGATTCATAATTATTATGATTCATAATCATAATTCATAATTATTATTATGGCTTGTAATCATAAATATGACTCATAATCATATTTAGGCTTAATTTTCATATGTAGGATTCTTATTTATGATTCTTATTCCTACACGACCGGTACCTACCGTACCGAAACACAACGCAGATTTCGGTGCTTCATTTCGGTGCCTGAGTTGATTTAAAAACTTTATTTACACTACTCTGATGACTATCCCCGCAACAGCTAATGACGACAGCTTACCGTTTGTGTAGCAACAGCAGCTAGCTAACCATCTACCTTATATTCATATTTATTTAAGTCTGTGTTTTCCTGAACAGTCTAGAAGTGTATCCGGTGCGCGCGGCACTACCGCCCCGATGGACACAGGCTTTCAACGACTCTACAACGCCACGCCCTGCCAAGCTCTACGTCCGGGCTGGAGCCTCGTACCGTCTGTCCCGCCTCCCCCTGCACGGATCTCAGCCCGGCACAGTCGCTCCGGATTCATATTGATAATCACATTTAGGATTCATAATCAAATTTAGGATTCATAATCATATTTATGATTCATAATCATAAATAGGATTCATAATCGTATTTGGGATTCATAATCATATTTAGGATTCATATTTAGGATTCATAAGCATTAATAGGATTCATAATAATAAGTAGGATTCATAACCATATTAAGGAAGTAAGTAATAAGTAGGATTCATATTTAGGATTATTATTATGATTATTATTCATATTTATTATTATGATTCATAATCTTATTTAGGATTCATAATCATGTTTAGGATTCATATTTAGGATTCGTATTTAGGATTCATATTTTATATTTAGGATTCATATTCATAATCACATTTAGGATTCATATTTAGGATTCATAATCGTATTTAGGATTCATATTTAGGATTCATAATCATTAATATGATTCATAATAATTAGGATTCGTAACCATATTAAGGAAGTAAGTAATAAGTATGATTCATATTTAGGATTATTATTATGATTATTATTCATATTTATTATTATGATTCATAATCTTATTTAGGATTCATAATCATATTTATAATTCATATTGCATATGAATTCATATTTCACCATTATGATTCATAATCATGAATATGATTCATAATTATTATTATTCATAATCTTAAATATGATTCATCATTTAGGATTCAGGATTCATATTTAGGATTCATAATCATAAATTCCATTCATATTTAGGGTTCATATTTAGGATTCATATTTAGGATTAATATTTAGGATTCATAATCATAAATAGGATTTATAATCATATTTAGGATTAATTATATTTAGGATTCATATTTAGGATTCATATTTATGATTCATAACCATATTTAGGATTCATAATCTTATTTCGGATTCATAATCGTATTTGGGATTCATTATCATATTTAGGATTCATATTGATATATGATATGAATATGATTCATAATTATTATGATTCAAATCATAAATATGATTCATAATTATTATTATTCATAATCATAAATGTGACTCATGATTATTATGATTAATAATCATAAATATAATGTTTAGGATTCATATTTAGGGTTCATATTTAGGATTAATTATATTTAGGATTTATATTTAGGATTCATATTCATATTTAGGATTCATATTCATATTTAGGATTCATAATCATATTTAGGATTAATAATCATATTTAGGAGTCATCATATTTACGATTCATCATATTTACGATTCATCATATTTACGATTCACAATCATAAATGCGATTCATATTTGGGATCCATATTTGGGATTCATAATCATATTTGGGATTTATATTTAGGATTCATAATCATATTTAGGATTCATATTTCATATGTATGATTTCATATGTAATCATAAATATGATTGATAATCATATTTATGATTCGTATTTATGATTGATGCTCATAAATATGATTCATCAAAATAATTATATTTAGGATTCATATTTCATATTTAGGATTCATATTTGGGATTCATATTTCATATTTAGGATTCATATTTGGGATTCATATTTCATATTTAGGATTCATATTTGGGATTCATATTTCATATTTAGGATTCATATTCATAACCATATTTAGGATTCATATTTAGCATTCAAAATCTTATTTAGGATTCATAATCGTATTTGGAATTCATATTTAGGATTCATATTTCATATTTATGATTCATAATTATTACGATTCATAATCATAAATATTATCATATTTAGGATTCATATTTAGGGTTCATAATTAGGATTCATATTTCATATGTATGATTTCATATGTATGATTTCATATGTAATCGTAAATATGATTGATAATTAGGTTTCATAATCATAAATAGGATTCATAATCGTATTTGCGATTCATAATCATATTTAGGATTCATATTTAGGATTCATAATCATATTTAGTTTTCATAACCATATTTAGGATTCAAATTTAGGATTCATAATCGTATTTAGGATTCATACTCATATATATGGTTCATAGTCATATTTAGGATTCATATTTGGGATTCATATTTCATATGATTCATACTTGCTATGATTCATAATTATTATGATTCATCATCATAATTCATAATTATTATTATGGCTCGTAATCATAAATATGACTCATAATCATATTTAGGCTTCATTTTCATATGTAGGATTCCTATTATGAAAATGAAGCCTAAATATGATTGAGTAATATTTATGATTACGAGCCATAATAATTATGAATTATGATGATGAATCATATTCATGATTATGAATCATAAATAAGAATCATAATGTAGGATTCCTATTTATGATTCCTATTTATGATTCATAATCATGAATATGATTCATAATCATTATGATTCATAATCATAATTATGATTCATAATCATAATTATGATTCATAATCATAATTATGATTCATAATCATAATGATTCATAATTATTATGGCTCGTAATCATAAATATTACTCAATCATATTTAGGCTTCATATTTAGGATTCATATTTCATAATTATGATTCATAAGTATTATTATGGCTCGTAATCATAAATATGACTCATAATCATATTTAGGCTTCATATTTAGGATTCATATTTAGGATTCATAATCATATTTAGGATTCATAATCATATTTAGGATTCATATTCATAATCATACATAGGATTCATAATCATATTTAGGATTCATACTTATGATGCATAACCATATTTAGGATTCATATTTAGGATTCATATTTCATATGTATGATTCATAATTATTACGAATCATAATTATGACTCATAATTATTATGATTCATGATCATAAATATTATCATATTTAGGATTCATATTTAACATACTCATATTTAGGCTTCATATTTAGGATTCATATTTCATATGTATGATTTCATATGTAATCATAAATATGATTGATAATCATATTTACGATTCATATATAGGATTCATAATCATAAATAGGATTCATCATCATATTTAGGATTAATTATATTTAGGATTCATAATCATATTTGGGATTCATAATCATATTTGGGATTCATAATCATAAATAGGATTCATAATCCTATTTAGGATTCATATTTAGGATTCATACTCATATTTAGGATTCATAATTATTATGATTCATAATTATTATGATTCATAATCATAAATAGGATTCATAATCCTATTTAGGATTCATATTTAGGATTCATACTCATATTTAGGATTCATACTCATGAATAGGATTCATAATCATATTTAGGATTCAAATTTAGGATTCATAATCGTATATATATAATTCATACTCATATATATGGTTCATAATCATATTTAGGATTCATATTTGGGATTCATATTTCATATGATTCATAATTATTATGGTTCATAATCATAATTCATAATTATTATTATGGCTTGTACTCATAAATATGACTCATAATCATATTTAGGCTTAATTTTCATATGTAGGATTCTTATTTATGATTCATAATCGTATATATAATTCATACTCATATATATGGTTCATAATCATATTTAGGATTCATATTTGGGATTCATATTTCATATGATTCATAAATGTTATGATTCATAATTATTATGATTCATATTTCATAATTATGATTCATAATCATAATTATGACTCATAATTATTATGATTCATAATCATAAAATATTATCATATTTAGGATTCATATTTAGGGTTCATAATTAGGATTCATATTTCATATGTATGATTTCATATGTAATCATAAATATGATTGATAATCATGTTTATGATTCATATTTATATTATATTTAGGATTCATAATCATAAATAGGATTCATAATCGTATTTGCGATTCATAATCATATTTAGGATTCATATTTAGGATTCATACTCATATTTAGGATTCATACTCATGAATAGGATTCATAATCATATATATGGTTCATAATCATATTTAGGATTCATATTTGGGATTCATATTTCATATTTAGGATTCATATTTAGCATTCATAATCTTATTTAGGATTCATAATCGTATTTGGGATTCATAATCATATTTAGGATTCATACTCAAACTTAGGATTCATATTTAGGATTCATATTTCATATGTATGATTCCGATCATACATTAATTATTACGATTCATAATCAGAATTATGACTCATAATTATTATGATTCATGATCATAAATATTATCATATTTAGGATTCATATTTAGGGTTTATAATTAGGATTCATATTTCATATGTATGATTTCATATGTATGATTTCATATGTAATCATAAATATGATTGATAATCATGTTTAGGATTCATATTTATATTATATTTAGGATTCATAATCATGAATAGGATTCGTAATCATATTTGCGATTCATAATCATATTTAGGATTCATACTCATATTTAGGATTTATACTCATGAATAGGATTCATAATCATATTTAGTTTTCATAACCATATTTAGGATTCAAATTTAGGATTCATAATCGTATTTAGGATTCATACTTGGGATTCATATTTAGGATTCATACTCATATTTAGGATTCATACTTATGAATAGGATTCATAATCATATTTAGTTTTCATAACCATATTTAGGATTCAAGTTTAGGATTCATAATCGTATTTAGGATTCATACTCATATATATGGTTCATAATCATATTTAGGATTCATATTTCATATGATTCATAATTGTTATGATTCATAATTATTATGATTCATAATCATATTTAGGCTTAATTTTCATATGTAGGATTCTTATTTATGATTCTTATTTATGATTCATAATCATTATGATTCATAATCATTATGATTCATAATCATTATGATTCATAATCATTATGATTCATAATCATTATGATTCATAATCATAATTATGATTCATAATCAGAAATATGCTTCATAATTATTATGGCTCGTAATCATAAATATTACTCATAATCATATTTAGGCTTCATATTTAGAATTCATATTTCATATTTATGATTCCTAATCATAATTATGACTCATAATTATTATGATTCATGATCATTCATGATTCATATTTCATATGTATGATTTCATATGTATGATTTCATACGTAATCATAAATATGATTGATAACCATATTTAGGATTCAAATTTAGGATTCATAATCGTATTTAGGATTCATACTCATATATATGGTTCATAATCATATTTAGGATTCATATTTGGGATTCATATTTCATATGATTCATAATTATTATGGTTCATAATCATAATTCATAATTATTATTATGGCTTGTACTCATAAATATGACTCATAATCATATTTAGGCTTAATTTTCATATGTAGGATTCTTATTTATGATTCTTATTTATGATTCATAATCATGAATATGATTCATAATTATTATGATTCATAATCAGAAATATGATTGATAATTATTATGGCTCGTAATCATAAATATTACTCATAATCATATTTAGGCTTCATATTTATGATTCATATTTCATATTTATGATTCATAATCATAATTATGAGTCATAATTATTATGATTCATGATCATAAATATTATCATATTTAGGATTCATATTTAGGGTTTATAATTAGGATTCATATTTCATATGTATGATTTCATATGTATGATTTCATATGTCATAAATATGATTGATAATCATGTTTAGGATTCATATTTATATTATATTTAGGATTCATAATCATGAATAGGATTCATAATCGTATTTGCGATTCATAATCATATTTAGGTTCATAATCATATTTAGGATTCATATTTAGGATTCATATTTAGGATGCATACTCATGAATAGGATTCATAATCATATTTAGTTTTCATAACCATATTTAGGATTCAAATTTAGGATTCATAATAGTATTTAGGATTCATACTCATATATATGGTTCATAATCATATTTAGGATTCATATTTGGGATTCATATTTCATATGATTCATAATTGTTATGATTCATAATCGTTATGATTCATAATCATAAATATGATTCATAATCATAAATATGATTCATAATTATTATGGCTTGTAATCATAAATATTATCATATTTAGGATTCATATTTAGGATTCATATTTAGGATTCATATTTCATATGTATGATTTCATATGTATGATTTCATATGTAATCATAAATATGATTGATAATCATGTTTAGGATTCATATTTATATTATATTTAGGATTCATAATCATAAATAGGATTCATACTCATAAATAGGATTCATAATCATATTTAGGATTCATATTTCATAATTATGATTCATAATCATAGATATGACTCACAATTATTATGAATCATAATCATAAATATCATATTTAGGGTTCATACCTAGGATTCATACTCATAAATATGATTAATAATCATATTTAGGATTCATATTTAGGATTCATAATCGTATTTAGGATTCATACTCATATATATGGTTCATAATCATATTTAGGATTCATATTTGGGATTCATATTTCATATGATTCATACTTGCTATGATTCATAATTATTATGATTCATCATCATAATTCATAATTATTATTATGGCTCGTAATCATAAATATGACTCATAATCATATTTAGGCTTTATTTTCATATGTAGGATTCCTATTTATGATTCTTATTTATGATTCATAATCATACTTATGATTCATAATTATTATGATTCATAATCATAAATAGGATTCATAATTATTATGATTCATAATCATAAATAGGATTCATAATCATATTTAGGATTTATATTTAGGATTCATACTCATAGTTAGGATTCATACTCATGAATATGATTCATAATCATATTTAGTTTTCATAACCATATTTAGGATTCAAATTTAGGATTCATAATCGTATTTAGGATTCATACTCATATATATGGTTCATAATCATATTTAGGATTAATTATATTTAGGATTCATATTTGGGATTCATAATCATAAATATGATTCATAATCATGTTTATGATTCATATTTGGGATTCATATGTCATATGTATGATTAATAATTATTATGATTCATAATTATTATGATTCATAATTATTATGATTCATAATCATATTTAGGATTCATATTTAGGATTCATACTCATATTTAGGATTCATACTCATGAATATGATTCATAATCATATTTAGTTTTCATAACCATATTTAGGATTCAAATTTAGGATTCATAATCGTATTTAGGATTCATACTCATATATATGGTTCATAATCATATTTAGGATTCATATTTGGGATTCATATTTCATATGATTCATAATTGTTATGATTAAAAATTATTATGATTCATAATTATTATGATTCATATTTCATAATTATGATTCATAATCATAATTATGACTCATAATTATTATGATTCATGATCATAAATATTATCATATTTAAGATTCATATTTAGGGTTTATAATTAGGATTCATATTTCATATGTATGATTTCATATGTATGATTTCATATGTAATCATAAATATGATTGATAATCATGTTTAGGATTCATATTTATATTATATTTAGGATTCATAATCATGAATAGGATTCGTAACCGTATTTAGGATTCATATTTAGGATTCATACTCATATTTAGGATTCATAATCATGAATATGATTCATAATTATTATGATTCATAATCATTATGATTCATAATTATTATGGCTCGTAATCATAAATATTACTCATAATCATATTTAGGCTTCATATTTAGAATTCATATTTCATATTTATGATTCCTAATCATAATTATGACTTAAAATTATTATGATTCATGATCATTCATGATTCATATTTCATATGTATGATTTCATATGTATGATTTCATACGTAATCATAAATATGATTGATAATCATGTTTAGGATTCATATTTATATTATATTTAGGTTTCATAATCATAAATAGGATTCATAATCGTATTTGCGATTCATAATCATATTTAGGATTCATATTTAGGATTCATACTCATATTTAGGATTCATACTCATGAATAGGATTCATAATCATATTTAGTTTTCATAACCATATTTAGGATTCAAATTTAGGATTCATAATCGTATTTAGGATTCATACTCATATATATGGTTCATAATATAATCATTTAGGATTCATATTTGGGATTCATATTTCATATGATTCATAATTATTATGATTCATAATCATAATTCATAATTATTATTATGGCTTGTAATCATAAATATGACTCATAATCATATTTAGGCTTAATTTTCATATGTAGGATTCAATTGTTATGATTAATAATTATTATGATTCATAATTATTATGATTCATATTTCATATTATGATCATATCATATTATGACTCATAATTATTATGATTCATGATCATAAATATTATCATATTTAGATTCATATTTAGGGTTTATAATTAGGATTCATATTTCATATGTATGATTTCATATGTATGATTTCATATGTAATCATAAATATGATAATCATGTTTAGGATTCATATTTATGATTATATTTAGGATTCATAATCATATTTAGTTTTCATAACCATATTTAGGATTCAAATTTAGGATTCATAATCGTATTTAGGATTCATACTCATATATATGGTTCATAATCATATTATGATTCATATTTTAGGATTCATATTTCATATGATTCATAATTATTATGATTATCATAATCATATATTCATATTCATATTATGAATTCATATTTCATAATTATGATTCATAATCATAATTATGACTTAAAATTATTATGATTCATGATCATTCATGATTCATATTTCATATGTATGATTTCATATGTATGATTTCATACGTAATCATAAATATGATTGATAATCATGTTTAGGATTCATATTTATATTATATTTAGGTTTCATAATCATAAATAGGATTCATAATCGTATTTGCGATTCTAATCATATTTAGGATTCATATTTAGGATTCATACTCATATTTAGGATTCATACTCATGAATAGGATTCATAATCATATTTAGTTTTCATAACCATATTTAGGATTCAAATTTAGGATTCATAATCGTATTTAGGATTCATACTCATATATATGGTTCATAATCATTTAGGATTCATATTTGGGATTCATATTTCATATGATTCATAATTATTATGATTCATAATCATAATTCATAATTATTATTATGGCTTGTAATCATAAATATGACTCATAATCATATTTAGGCTTAATTTTCATATGTAGGATTCTTATTTATGATTCTTATTTATTATTCATAATCATGTATATGATTCATAATTATTATGATTCATAATCAGAAATATGATTCATAATTATTATGGCTCGTAATCATAAATATTACTCATAATCATATTTAGGCTTCATATTTATGATTCATATTTAATATTTATGATTCATAATCATAAGTATGAGTCATAATTATTATGATTCATGATCATAAATATTATCATATTTAGGATTCATATTTAGGATTCATACTCATGAATAGGATTCATAATCATATTTAGTTTTCCTAACCATATTTAGGATTCAAATTTAGGATTCATAATAGTATTTAGGATTCATACTCATATATATGGTTCATAATCATATTTAGGATTCATATTTGGGATTCATATTTCATATGATTCATAATTGTTATGATTAATAATTATTATGATTCATAATTATTATGATTCATAATCATAAATATGATTCATAATTATTATGATTCATGATCATAAATATTATCATATTTAGGATTCATATTTAGGGTTTATAATTAGGATTTATATTTCATATGTATGATTTCATATGTATGATTTCATATGTAATCATAAATATGATAATCATGTTTAGGATTCATATTTATATTATATTTAGGATTCATAATCATAAATAGGATTCATAATCATATTTAGTTTTCATAACCATATTTAGGATTCAAATTTAGGATTCATAATCGTATTTAGGATTCATACTCATATATATGGTTCATAATCATATTTAGGATTCATATTTGGGATTCATATTTCATATGATTCATATCTATTATGATTCATAATCATAATTCATAATTATCATTATGGCTTGTAATCATAAATATGACTCATAATCATATTTAGGCTTAATTTTCATATGTAGGATTCTTATTTATGATTCTTATTTATGATTCATAATCATGAATATGATTCATAATTATTATGATTCATAATTATTATGATTCATAATCAGAAATATGATTCATAATTATTATGGCTCGTAATCATAAATATTACTCATAATCATATTTAGGCTTCATATTTATGATTCATATTTCATATTTATGATTCATAATCATAATTATGAGTCATAATCATAAATATGATTCATAAATATTATGATTCATGGTCATAAATATTATCATATTTAGGATTCATATTTAGGGTTTATAATTAGGATTCATATTTCATATGTATGATTTCATATGTAATCATAAATATGATTGATAATCATGTTTAGGATTCATATTTATATTATATTTAGGATTCATAATCATGAATAGGATTCATAATCGTATTTGCGATTCATAATCATATTTAGGTTCATAATCATATTTAGGATTCATATTTAGGATTCATATTTAGGATTCATATTTAGGATTCATACTCATATTTAGGATTCATACTCATGAATAGGATTCATAATCATATTTAGTTTTCATAACCATATTTAGGATTCAAATTTAGGATTCATAATAGTATTTAGGATTCATACTCATATATATGGTTCATAATCATATTTAGGATTCATATTTCATATGATTCATAATTGTTATGATTAATAATTATTATGATTCATATTTATTATGATTCATAATCATAAATGATTCATAATCATAAATATGATTCATAATTATTATGGCTCGTAATCCTAAATATTATCATATTTAGGATTCATATTTAGGGTTCATAATTAGGATTCATATTTCATATGTATGATTTCATATGTAATCATAAATATGATTGATAATCATGTTTAGGATTCATATTTATATTATATTTAGGATTCATAATCATAAATAGGATTCATACTCATGAATAGGATTCATAATCATATTTAGTTTTCATAACCATATTTAGGATTCAAATTTAGGATTCATAATCGTATTTAGGATTCATACTCATATATATGGTTCATAATCATATTTAGGATTCATATTTGGGATTCATATTTCATATGATTCATAATTGTTATGATTCATAATTGTTATGATTCATAATTGTTATGATTCATAATTGTTATGATTCATAATCATAAATATGATTCATAATTATTATGGCTCGTAATCATAAATATTACTCATAATCATATTTAGGCTTCATATTTATATCATTTATATATATTATATCATATTCATATTCATAATTATGATTATGAATCATAATTATGACTTATAATTATTATGATTCATGATCATAAATATTATCATATTTAGGATTCATATTTAGGGTTCATAATTAGGTATGTATGATTTCATATGTATGATTTCATATGTATGATTTCATATGTAATCATAAATATGATTGATAATCATGTTTAGGATTCATATTTAGGATTCATACTCATATTTAGGATTCATACTCATGAATAGGATTCATAATCATATATATGGTTCATAATCATATTTAGGATTAATATTTGGGATTCATATTGCATATGATTCATAATTGTTATGATTCATAATTATTATGATTCATAATCATAATTCATAATTATTATTATGGCTTGTAATCATAAATATGACTCATACTCATATTTAGGCTTCATATTTAGGATTCATATTTAGGATTCATAATCATATTTAGGATTCATATTTCATAATTATGATTCATAATCATAGATATGACTCACAATTATTATGATTCATAATCATAAATATCATATTTAGGGTTCATACTTAGGATTCATACTCATTATGATTCGTATTTATGATTGATGCTCATAAATATGATTCATCAAAATAATTATATTTAGGATTCATATTTGGGATTCATATTTCATATTAAGGATTCATATTTGGGATTCATATTTCATATTTAGGATTCATATTTGGGATTCATATTTCATATTTAGGATTCATATTCATAATCATACTTATGATTCATAACCATATTTAGGATTCATATTTAGGATTTATAATCTTATTTAGGATTCATAATCGTATTTGGGATTCATAATCATATTTAGGATTCATATTTAGGATCCATAATCATATGATTCGTTTTTATGATTGATGCTCATAAATATGATTCATCAAAATAATTATATTTAGGATTCATATTTGGGATTCATATTTCATATTTAGGATTCATATTTCATATTTAGGATTCATATTTAGCATTCATAATCTTATTTAGGATTCAAAATCGTATTTGGGATTCATAATCATATTTAGGATTCATATTTCATATGTATGATTACGATCATACATTAATTATTACGATTCATAATCATAATTGAGACACATAATTATTATGATTCATGATCATAAATATTACATTTAGGATTCATATTAAGGGTTTATAATTAGGATTCATATTTCATATGTATGATTTCATATGTATGATTTCATATGTAATCATAAATATGATTGATAATCATGTTTAGGATTCATATTTATATTATATTTAGGATTCATAATCATAAATAGGATTCATAATCGTATTTGCGATTCATAATCATATTTAGGATTCATATTTAGGATTCACACTCATATTTAGGATTCATATTTAGGGTTCATATTTAGGATTCATATTCATGATTCATAATCATAAATAGGATTCATAATCACATTTCATTTTTAATCACAGGATTCATATTTAGGATTCATAATAATATTTGGGATTCATAATCATATTTTGGATTCATATTTAGGATTCACACTCATATTTAGGATTCATATTTAGGGTTCATATTTAGGATTCATATTCATGATTCATAATCATAAATAGGATTCATAATCACATTTCATTTTTAATCACAGGATTCATATTTAGGATTCATAATAATATTTGCGATTCATAATCATATTTAGGATTCATATTTAGGATTTGTGTGGACTGTGCCTGCCTCTTGGCCAGATCATCCTTGTAAATGAGAATTGGTTCTCAATGGATGGTTAAATAAAAGATAACATAAAATGGCTGAGATTAATGCGACAAAATATTTTGACGTAGTTAATGCAACTTTTGTTGTAAGACGGGAAGTAAACCTGGAGTTGATCTCAGAAACAAAAGCGAGACGGTGCCTCAAGATGGAGAGCTTTTTGCATTGGCAGTAAAACAAACAGAGGCGAACGGAAGGGTGGTGACTGGCAAACTGACCATATAAATCGCCGCTATGCTAAGCTAGCTGCTAGGCTGCATCTAACGTTACACTGCGTGGCGCACACAGTCTGCAGAGGACCACCACTGTGTCCCTAAAAGACTGTGGTTTGAAAACGTCCTGGTTAAATGTGGGGAGATTGTTGGCATTTCAAACACAGCTGTCAAATGATGGGGAGTTGAGGGCAAAATAGAAGACGTTCAACATCTCAAAAGTGTGTAGGTTTGTGTTCCAATTAATAAACAAGTGTCTAAAAAACACGCACTGTAAAGTGATTACTCTTTACTTACTTAAAAAAAAAATGCGTTAGAGACAACACTGTCACAATAACAAATTGGATTAGTCGTGATTAAAGGGCCCATATTATGGGAAAATCCCCTTTTCTGGGATTTGGGGTGTTATTGTGTGTCTCTGGTGCTTCCACACGCATACAAACTTGGAAGAAAAACCATCCATGCTGTTTTGAGTGAGATGCGGGTTTCTGAATTGATCCTGCCTTCAGCCTCTGGGTGAGCTGTTCAAAATCGCCTAGTTTTTCTACGTCACAAACCTAGATATTTGAATATTTCCACCCCCTCCAGACCCTTTTTCCAAATCACAACCCGCCGGCGCAGTTCGTGAGGCCCGCGGATTTTATGCGCGATGCAGAGGGCCCGCCGACCGCTGCCGCCGATTCTACAAGCGTTGGGCGTGGTCAAATTAGCTGCAGATCATGAATATTTAATGAGCAGCAAAAAACAGCACACTGAAAGAGGGGAGTAGAGGTAGGTAACAATCATTTCCTACAAGCTATTTCCAGCAAACAACTTCAGAAACATGTCTGGAACTCAAAGACCTATTTTAACTTGTTAAAAAAAATTATTAAAATATGGGCACTTTAATGAATTACAAAATTCTAGATAACTAGATGAGCTCAGATGAATCATGAGCCCCATTCAAATTGGCAAAATGACCTACCGTACTTACTTCAGATGGCGAATTATGATTCATATGCGTCAACTCGGGACAGCTCAAAATTCTATCACATATAGCACTGGAACACACATTTTATTTCAGCAAAATAGTAATGAACACGTTGAAGGAGCAAAACCTTTATTTGAACTGTGAAGAACATTTAGCTAATATTGTCTGTAAGACAGAATAGGCAGCATGATCCAGTTACAATTGGGCAAAATTATTGTAATAATCCAATTGTTAAACTCAAAACATTTTAATATCTCCTTGCTAATGCTTTGTTTGCAAAGGGCAATATAAGATACAGAGCGGACACTACCCACTGTACGTTCCTGCAGAAGGCTGCTTTGTTCTCATCATCTCAGAAATGTTGGTGGCATTGCCAGAGTATTGGTAGAATATGCTTGCATTTCACACTCTTAAAGAAGCAATGACAGTCAATGGCACTAAATCCGAGCACCCTTCTCTCTACTTAAACGCACCCGCTGGGCCAGGGGTGTCAAACGTACAGGTGGTTCAGTCTGGCCCGCGGGATAAATCTGCATTATTGAAAGAAAAAAAATAATAAACTTTCTATAAAATATGCAGTTCCTATATTGACTGCTAGTCCGCTAGTGGCGCTGTGTGTGGAGTCAGTTCAGGTGTTCAGAATCCGCTTGTTAAGTCTGACGTCGCACGGGACTTCCGGGTCCAAGCGCTCCGCTCGTCCACATCTAATAACACTGGCGGAATTTATTTATTTATTTTATTTGTTTATTTATTTTTATTTATTGACGATCACGTCCTACCCTAGTGATGCACCCTTGGCGGTCATAAAGGGTTTAAATTTGTTTAACTCCAACATAGTGGTTAGTGTAGCGCATTATCCAGGTGGCCATCCAAAATATAATTTTTACAGGACTTCTATAACTGTGAACGTAACTAAACGAAGATTCAAAAATATACAGAAGTATTGTTATGATAAACAGCACTGGCAGCAATGTAGTTTGTGATCGTGTACATGGCTAATATCTATGAAAACAGCCGCTTGAAACAACCTGAGTGCCTTTGCAGTAGAGCACAGTTTAATCCTCGGCTGCGCTAATCCATGTCCTCCTGGCTATGAATATTAGTTACTGATGAACATGTGTCAGTGTGTATGCTAGCTGCGGTCATCATTGTGTGAACACGTGAAACCTACGTACGTTAACGTACCGGAACGTTACCTTCCCGAAAAACCAACACCTACAAACTACAAACTAACCTTCAGGCAACGTTTGCGAACCAAACGTTAGCGTAACCAAAAACTAACGTTCTGGGGACCTTAAATTGTTAGCTGGGTTAGCCCATAGCATCGGCGTTATCAACTGCAGCCATTTTCTCGTATCTTTCTCGTCACAGGGAAAGCGATAGAATGACAGTTGAATGTCACTTGTTTTTTTTAACTCCGATCTATTTAAACAACACGGGACACAGCACTGCGGCATGTTAAAACTCGGGCGAAAGCGGTAAATAGGTAGAGAGGACCCGGACTTTGGACCCGGAAACAGTATTATTGGAGCGTGGTGACGTCACTACTTAACAAGCGTAACAAAATGGATTTTAAATCATTTTTACAATTTGAGGTGTTTGATGTATTTTAACATGCAGGACAGTGTTTTAACTTCCACAAACTGTCAATAAATGTTTTGCAACAGTGTACAATCACTGTGATCAGTTTTTATGCATAATGCACTTAAATAAATGTTAAACTGGGTGAAAATGTTGAAATTGCACATAATTTTCTTAAAAACACTTGGGTTGTTCATAACATATTTAGTAAAAGGACAATTCATTGCATATAAAGATTTTTATAATTTACTTCTTTGCACTAATACCAAGAAAAAAGTGGACTTATTTTGGCACGAGTTTGGCCCCCATGAGACCGATTAAGTTGTATGCGGCCCCCAGACCAGAATGAGTTTGACACCCCTGCGCTAGGCTATTATCAGGGTGGGGTAGTCGCCCACCTAGAAAGTATTTGTGCCAAGCAAAGACGCCTCACAAGATACCACAGAGCTGCGCCATGTTCTCGTCACATATATCACTCTGTCGGGACAGTAATCCATTAAGCTCTCGCTGTCAAGTCCCCTGGTTGAAATGTGCAAATAGCATCAGTAAAAAAAAAAAAGTCTTGACAAAAGGGAATGGAGTGAGCAGTCAAATCTGCTTGGCTATGTGCTCATTTTCAAAAACCAGTTACCCGAGAAGTTGACTTTGTCATCAAATGCTGACAGCCTTGTTTCTTCAAGTTGGGGAAGATCAAATGCTTTAGCTCCGCAGCAAAGGTCACCATTTATCGCTGATAACACTGAAAGGCATCCATAAAATGTCAGCAGCACTTGGCTGTGTTACTGACGGGGAGTGGGTGGGATTCGTGACATTTGAGGCCTTCAGAAGGGTAGAAGAAATAATGACTAGAGCCAAGAGGAAGGAAATTAAGTGGATAGCAGTGTCTCCTAAAGATAATGTTGGTATTCTTTCTGTTCTATGAAATGGTATTGAACACTTTGTCCATGGGGTGGCATGCTGCGCCGGTAGTTTCGCCACCTCACTAACCGTCTGTAGCTGCACAGCGGACGATGACTCGACATTAAGGGATGGGTTGAGTATTTTCAAATCATCAGTGTTACTTTCCTTGTGCGTTTGGGAGTTGTTCTGTGCACAATCGCTGATGCACTGAAGGTGTGTCGTGTGCTCATTGTTTGTTTCTGTTGTGGATCACCCTCCTCTAGGTTGCTGTGACTGGCGGACTCGAGCGTCAAGTCATCAGTAAGGCGGAGGACGGGAACCAATCAGAGACGGACCAGCTGGTTAAGAGGCACGTCGGGTTCATTCAGCTGGGGCTCTCTCTCTCCATCTCTCACGGCAGCAAGTTGTTGTATGCACCACGTAGCAAGTTTTTGTAAGCAAAACTCTTATTGAGATGTGTTTTGGTTTATGCCCTGTACCTGTTTGGTACTCAGTTATCAGCTGTAAACCTATATAGGGGATAACGTCAGGTTAGTATATCGCGATATACATCCTGCACGTAGCTGTTTTGTGTATAGACACCAGGTAAGAGGTGAGCGCCCCCCCTTGTATTTTTGTTATTAGTTAGGATGTTTAGGCGCCAGATGCGAAGATTTCGGTTTCCTTTTTACCTTTTCAGTTGGTTTGGAGTAGGTCTAGTTAGGGGTTGTTTTGTTATGTTTTGGTTCTTTCAGTTGGCGCCACTTACATAAATAAATAAAATGGGGAAAGAACGTATGTCTGTCTTTATCTTTTCCGCATTGTACATAGCGCACGAACATTGTCTTGACTGGGCTCAGTGGCTTCGGCTTGTGGAACAATAAAATCCCAGTCAGGTCTCTCCTCCAGAAACTGCCTGCCATGTCTCCTTTTATCTCCCTCCTTACAGCAGTGATACATTACCATCATTAATGTTACGGTTATCCCTAGGCCGCCTAATATCGTAACAATCAGTTACAAAATCACTTTGAGTGCACATTGAGAGCATTAAATTGCGCAACTGAACGGAGCTGCTTCTTTTTTTCTATCATGGATTAGCCAAAGTCAAAACAGCAAAAACAAAATTCAGTCACAACGAAGTTGAAGTGTTATTTGTAGAGATGTTCCGATACCATTTTTTCCCTCCCGATACCGATATTACGTCCAGTGGGTATCGGCCTATACCGAGTACCAATACCAGTGTCCCCTTAACTTTGGTAAATTTGTCGTGCTCTTAAGCGCGACGCGTCTTCAGATGTTTGATTAAGTTGCTGTTGAAATTTGCACTCGTGCCACCCTTCGAAATTGCTTCTTTGCACTTGTTGCATGTCGGCGTCTTACTGGTGAGAAAAGCCACTGTAAAGTACTGCCAAAACGCCGACATGATGCGCTAACGTTAGCTCCTGAGCTAATATGCAAATGACAGAGAAGACAGCCCGAGCAGCACCGAGACCAACGGCCGTTTACAGTAGCGGTTACTGACCCGGATAAGCGGACCTGTAATAATAACAGTTCAAATCTAATGTGTTGTTCGGTACAGCGAAAGTTGCACGAGACGAGTGCCCGGATAGCGTTAGCTAGGTTTGTTTGCCGTGCGTGACGTTCCACAAACCCGGTTCACGCTAGTAAACGCCCGCTCCTGAGCTAACGTTAGCGCCTGACGTTAGCTAACGCCCGCTCCTGAGCTAACGTTAGCGCCTGACGTTAGCTAACGCCCGCTCCTCCAAACGTTGAACAATTCTTCGCCCCTCTAAAACAGCAGCTGCCAATGGCAGCACAGCACAACTTTTTTTTAAAGCGGTGAAGAAGAGACACGGTACGTGGTATCGGATCGGAGCCTGGACTCCAGTACTCGCCGACACCCGATGCCAGCATTTCGGCAGTATCGGAGGCTTTTCCGATACTAGTATCGGAATCGGAACAACTGTAGTTATTTGGGTATTGGTAGGGGGCAAATGTATGTATTGACTGTATGGCTGAGTGCAGACTGATCAAGATATAAAATAATAATAATAATAATAATAACTAGGACTGCGGGGCAGTACTGAACGGGCCTGAGCCGCATGTCGGGGGGGCCAGCGGTCGGTCGGACATGCAGTCAAAAGGTGAAAAAAGAAAATGAGAAAAAAAAGTCCAGTGCCAGCCAGGAATCAAACCCAGAATTCTGGTGTCAAAGTCCGTGTCCTTATCTCTGAGCTACAATCTGATTTGACAATTAGAGAATAAAACGTCACTAAAATATGTAAGATTATGTCCATTCAGTCAAGGCAGAGTCGAGAAGCTTATCACGCCACTTCTGCTCCATCAGAAAATAATAACCCGTGAACTACACATGCTGTATGACCTGTACTTTTATCAAGTGGACCTTTTCTCTCTAGTGAGGGTGTGGACAGAGGTCCAGTCATATCAGTCACAGTGGGACATTTGACCAACTTGATGAGTTTGATTCATTCTGCTGATATGCAGGAGAAATATGCACAACGCTGTGGCCTCCAAATGAGTGCACGTGCATCAAAGCAGTTGGTTGGCTGCGTTATGAATATGTGTAGGGGAAGCTATTGAGCCGAAATGGCATTAGGTAGCATTGAAATCAGGAGGTGCTATTACTCAGTATTCCACATCAGTTTGTTTATTTTTTTTCTAAAATGGAATAATAAGAAATGCAACGTTTCATTTTCCACGTGCATACTACAACCAACACAGCTCTCCAGCTCTTTACCTCAATAGCCCAATAACATTAAATAATTAGCCGCTGTTTAAAGGAGATTGTACTTGTGTAATGAAGTTCTTTTATGAACAATATAATTTCTTTATACATGCTAGACTGTACAAAAAGGAACAACAGTTCCACAATTTCACACTGTTCAACAGATCCTGTAAGTAAAGTCTTAACCTCTGAAGGAATCCGGTCTGCTATAAGACTGACAAGCGAGATAGTTTGTGTCGCGGTGTAAAGAGAAGACCGAATTACCCAGAATGCCTAAATGACAGCTGCCACGGATTGAGGCGTGACTTGCTCACGTGACGTGACGTGCTCATGCAGCGTGCAGGCAGCCAGTGGACCCGTCCAATGCTGCTAGCAGCCCTAATGTGTGTGTGTACAATATGTTATTATCCAGTAAAATATTAACTGTTTAATTGTTGTTACTGTATCCAACCTCCTCTTACTCCTCTTAGTATTACTTCATGTAATACAGCTGCTCCTCTTCACCTGCTTTAAAAATAATGCAACAACTCTGATCTGATCCATTGAGTTATTTTGCCTTTACTCTTGACTTCAATATTCATATTTATATATAATTATTTATAATTTTAAATGAAAACGAAGCTAAAGCTTGATATTAGTAAAATACTTAACAGTCAAGAACTGTAATAAAAGATGTTAGCAAGACAGCTGAGGTGGTGACGTCATCAAGTCAGCTGCTGTTCCAATTGCAGAAATGACCGGTCTCCGTTTTCTCCATATAAAGCTAAAGTAAGTAGACACGAATGGACACATATGGTACAGCATTGTTATAAGTTAATCACAGCTAATCACGCCACTTCTGCTCCATCAGAAAAAAATAACTCATGAACTACACACGATGTGTGGCTCCCTGAAGAGAGCAGAGCTTGGCTTTAATCAAGTAGATAATTTCTCTCCAGTGAGAATGTCCTCTCTCTCTGTGAATGACATGACTGGAGCTCTGTCCAGTGTAGAGAAGTTTCTAGGCTGCTTTGTCAATACGGGAAGCTATTGAGCCAAAATGCCATTAGGTAGCATTAAATGCAGCTGGATCAGAGCAGCTGCTAGGCGGCTTCATGATAATGTGTAGCGCAGTTGCTGGGACTATTTGTGAATATGTGTAGGGGAAGCTATTGAGCCAAAATGCCATTAGGAAGCATTGAAATCAGGAGGTAACTCACATAAAAGTGTAGATTTTTGCCAATAGGTGGCGCTATATATACATATATATTGAATCACTAAATCCTAAAAGGCCTACACTAGCATCATGAATATTGAATTCCAGCCAGAAATAAAGTTTCTTGCAGTTATAGCATTTCACATTTTCAAGAAAATCGCCCAAAATGGAGGGCAGCTCACGCCCAGGTAGTTTTACGAAAACTCTTGATTCTGATACCGAAGGACCACACCGGTGTTAGGATCCATTTGCCTGAATTTGAAATCGATCGGGTGTAAACTCTTGGAGGAAATGGTTAGTATGTAAACCCCAAAAAACGCAAATTATCGCCAAAAACGGCCGAAATTTAGCAATGAATAACAGCGCACCCTAGTCTTCAAATATTCTGAAAATATTTGGGCGTGTTCTGGGAGGCAACCCGAACATGTGATATCAATTTGGTGAAGACAGGCCTTGTAGTTTGGAAGTTCTGAGTCTTTAAGAAAGAAGCCACGCCCCTGAGAAGTTTATTAGTCCATAAAGGTGTAACCAAATGAGATATCAAAAATCCTTCGATAACTTCAGGTGGCAGTAAGCCAATAATGATTTTTGGAGATTTTCAGGTCAATCAGACTTAGCGTCTGGGCGTCTGGGAGGAGTTCGGTAAAACGGGTTTTTCACAAAATTCAAAATGGCGGAAAATATTGGTAGGCGCATTTGCATACCATGATTGACTTTTTTGTAGAGCACATCCAAGAGCACCTGTGTGCAAAATTTCAACTCTATCAGAGAAAGTAGAACAAAATTTCCCCAGAGGAAGCACTTGCAGGGGGCGCTAGAGAGCCATTTTTTTAAACCCAAAAGCGCGACCAAGAATATCTAAATTTCACGCACTTCCAATAACCACGCAAAAATTCAAGAGTTTTTGAATATGATAAAGGCCTCAAAAGTGCGTTTAAAGTGGTGAAATAATAATAATAATAATTCTTCGAAACACAATAGGGCTTCGCCCGACTTTCAGTCGGCTCAGGCCCTAATAATAATTCTTCGAAACACAATAGGGCTTCGCCCGACTTTCAGTCGGCTCAGGCCCTAATAATATATATATATATATATATATATTATATATATATATATATATATATATATATATATAAAAATGAGAGAGAGAGCGAGAGCGAGAGCGAGAGCGAGAGCAGTCGAAGACGCAATGTCGTCTTTGATTTTTTACAGTAACTAGTATTGCATGGCTGCTTTATCTGTAAGGAATGATTTCATGTTCACTCAACTGAAAAAGTGTGATCCTTGATGCAAAAATCCTTTCAGCTCGTCTCCTTGGCCTATGTCACGGTCTGGCTCGGATTACTGTTGTCATTTCACCAGAGGGGTATTCCAGAGAGGAGATTCAACAAACTCTGAGTCTATCACTGAACTCAGAGTTGACTTACTCTTGAGATGGGAAACTGAGTATCCGGTTCCAGAACAGCTGATCTGCGTAAGCTCAATCAACTCGGAGTATGTTCACCTTGAGTTAAGCGCGCATTGTAATTGTAAAAAGCAATCACCAATGGAGTCCTGATACCACGAGGCACCATGACAACAGAAAATAAAAGAGCAAGCCATTTCACTGCGATGGAGTTGGGAGGTCCTTCTGCAGGCCTACAGTGAATGTGAGCGTGTACTTCGCCGGGAATGCAATACGGCTGCAGCAGCGAAGGAGAGAGACTGCATGGGGAAAAAAATGCTGCCCCAGTCAACTCGTAAGTTTGAATGTACTATTCCATTGACATAACATTTAACCGCAAGATCGTAGCAGCCTATAGCTATGATTGAATATAAGTAGGAATGAAACCTGATTTGTATTTAGGTGCAATCCAACGGGAAAAAAGGACCTGGAAGCAGCTAAAAATGAAACCAACACTCACCACACACCAAAATACAAATTTAAAAACAAAACAAACATTGTTTCAAGCCAACAGAAAGAAGGCAGAGGCCCGAAAACAGGTGGAGGGCCAGCTCCTCCGTCTCTGTCAAAGGTGGAGCAGGTGGCCCTCCACTAGCCAAAACAGTGGTCGGCCGGTGGCTGATGGTATCCCCGGGGGGAAGCTCATCCGAGCCTGTCACCCCCCAGGACACAAATCAACCGATATGGATTTTTTAGTGCCGATGCAGATTTTTCTTCAGCAGTTTTTTTTTTTCTTCATAGTCACGTCACGTGACTATGGCCCTTTCTCAATATGCGTTCTTGTGTGGACTTTTGTTCTTGTGGACTCGTGAAACGTCATCAGTCGTAGCCCGAGTACTGTTCCAATACTAAAGTCCGCATCTGGGCGAGAACGGCCATAATACCCGGATGTGGCTCGCCCCGCCCATTTTACCGGCCATGCATCGGAGCAGGCTTGTCTGTTCTTGTGAGAGCAAAATATCCCAGAATGCATTTCACCTCAGCAGGCTACGATGGAAGACGAGTCAGCTGCTGTTCCAATTGCGGAAA
>JAHWDR010000170.1:0-34000 GCA_021346845.1 Apeltes quadracus
ACCCAAAGGTCAATGAATAGAAACCATCCTCTGCTAACTCAGTACCAACGACAACTCCTCAGTTGTAATACGCGAGGTGTTGTGGGTTCGAGTCCCGTCTGGGGCATTTACAGCAGAGTGGCGCAGCTGAAGCGTGCTGGGCCCATAACCCAGAGGTCGATGGATCGAAACCATCCTCTGCTAACTGAGTTTTATTCGTTTTTCCTCTGCAACTGGAAATCATGGGTGGTCAAAAGATCTCAAATGAATGAGTAGATTCTCGACAGAGCTGTTTTTTGCCACCAAAATACATCATTAGATTCAAATCGTCAAATTCAGGAATCATAGCTTCTCATGCAAAGACGTACAGCAGTGTAGGGCAGCGGAAGCGTACTGGGCCCATAACCCAGAGGTCGATGGATAGAAACCATCCTCTGCTAACTCAGTACGAGCGGCGATTGCTCAGTTGTAATACGCAAGGTGATGTGGGTTCGAGTCCCGTCAGGGTCATTTACAGCAGAGTGGCGCAGCCGAAGCGTGCTGGGCCCATAACCCAGAGGTCGATGGATCAAAACCATCCTCTGCTAACTGAGTTTTATTCGTTTTTCCTCTGTAACTGGAAATCATGGGTGGTCAAAAGATCTCAAATGAATGAGTAGATTCTCGACAGAGCGGTTTTTTGACACCAAAATACATCATTAGATTCAAATCGTCAAATTCAGGAATCATAGCTTCTCATGCAAAGACGTACAGCAGTGTAGGGCAGCGGAAGCGTACTGGGCCCATAACCCAGAGGTCGATGGATAGAAACCATCCTCTGCTAACTCAGTACGAGCGGCGATTGCTCAGTTGTAATACGCAAGGTGATGTGGGTTCGAGTCCCGTCTGGGTCATTTACAGCAGAGTGGCGCAGCGGAAGCGTGCTGGGCCCATAACCCAGAGGTCGATGGATCGAAACCATCCTCTGCTAACTGAGTTTTATTCGTTTTTCCTCTGCAACTGGAAATCATGGGTGGTCAAAAGATCTTAAATGAATGAGTAGATTCTCGACAGAGCTGTTTTTTGCCACCAAAATACATCATTAGATTCAAATCATCAAATTCAGGAATCATAGCTTCTCATGCAAAGACGTACAGCAGTGTAGGGCAGCGGAAGCGTACTGGGCCCATAACCCAGAGGTTGATGGATCGAAACCATCCTCTGCTAACTGAGTTTTATTCGTTTTTCCTCTGCAACTGGAAATCATGGGTGGTCAAAAGATCTTAAATGAATGAGTAGATTCTCGACAGAGCTGTTTTTTAACACCAAAATACATCATTAGATTCAAATCATCAAATTCAGGAGTCATAGCTTCTCATGCAAAGATGTACAGCAGAGTGGCGCAGCGGAAGCATGCTGGGCCCACAACCCAAAGGTCAATGAATAGAAACCATCCTCTGCTAACTCAGTACCAACGACAACTCCTCTGTTGTAATACGCGAGGTGTTGTGGGTTCGAGTCCCGTCTCGGGCATTTACAGCAGAGTGGCGCAGCGGAAGCGTGCTGGGCCCATAACCCAGAGGTCGATGGATCGAAGCCATCCTCTGCTAACTGAGTTTTATTCGTTTTTCCTCTGCAACTGGAAATCATGGGTGGTCAAAAGATCTCAAATGAATGAGTAGATTCTCGACAGAGCTGTTTTTTGCCACCAAAATACATCATTAGATTCAAATCGTCAAATTCAGGAATCATAGCTTCTCATGCAAAGACGTACAGCAGTGTAGGGCAGCGGAAGCGTACTGGGCCCATAACCCAGAGGTCGATGGATAGAAACCATCCTCTGCTAACTGAGTTTTATTCGTTTTTCCTCTGCAACTGGAAATCATGGGTGGTCAAAAGATCTCAAATGAATGAGTAGATTCTCGACAGAGCTGTTTTTTAACACCAAAATACATCATTAGATTCAAATCATCAAATTCAGGAATCATAGCTTCTCATGCAAAGATGTACAGCAGAGTGGCGCAGCGGAAGCATGCTGGGCCCACAACCCAAAGGTCAATGAATAGAAACCATCCTCTGCTAACTCAGTACCAACGACAACTCCTCAGTTGTAATACGCAAGGTGTTGTGGGTTCGAGTCCCGTCTGAGGCATTTACAGCAGAGTGGCGCAGCGGAAGCGTGCTGGGCCCATAACCCAGAGGTCGATGGATCGAAACCATCCTCTGCTAACTGAGTTTTATTCGTTTTTCCTCTGCAACTGGATATCATGGGTGGTCAAAAGATCTCAAATGAATGAGTAGATTCTCGACAGAGCTGTTTTTTGCCACCAAAATACATCATTAGATTCAAATCGTCAAATTCAGGAATCATAGCTTCTCATGCAAAGACGTACAGCAGTGTAGGGCAGCGGAAGCGTACTGGGCCCATAACCCAGAGGTAGATGGATAGAAACCATCCTCTGCTAACTCAGTACGAGCGGCAATTGCTCAGTTGTAATACGCAAGGTGATGTGGGTTCGAGTCCCGTCGGGGTCATTTACAGCAGAGTGGCGCAGCGGAAGCGTGCTGGGCCCATAACCCAGAGGTCGATGGATCGAAACCATCCTCTGCTAACTGAGTTTTATTCGTTTTTCCTCTGCAACTGGAAATCATAGGTGGTCAAAAGATCTCAAATGAATGAGTAGATTCTCGACAGAGCTGTTTTTTAACACCAAAATACATCATTAGATTCAAATCATCAAATTCAGGAATCATAGCTTCTCATGCAAAGATGTACAGCAGAGTGGCGCAGCGGAAGCATGCTGGGCCCACAACCCAAAGGTCAATGAATAGAAACCATCCTCTGCTAACTCAGTACCAACTGACAACTCCTCAGTTGTAATACGCGAGGTGTTGTGGGTTCGAGTCCCGTCTGGGGCATTTACAGCAGAGTGGCGCAGCGGAAGCGTGCTGGGCCCATAACCCAGAGGTCGATGGATCGAAACCATCCTCTGCTAACTGAGTTTTATTCGTTTTTCCTCTGTAACTGGAAATCATGGGTGGTCAAAAGATCTCAAATGAATGAGTAGATTCTCGACAGAGCTGTTTTTTGCCACCAAAATACATCATTAGATTCAAATCGTCAAATTCAGGAATCATAGCTTCTCATGCAAAGACGTACAGCAGTGTAGGGCAGCGGAAGCGTACTGGGCCCATAACCCAGAGGTAGATGGATAGAAACCATCCTCTGCTAACTCAGTACGAGCGGCAATTGCTCAGTTGTAATACGCAAGGTGATGTGGGTTCGAGTCCCGTCGGGGTCATTTACAGCAGAGTGGCGCAGCGGAAGCGTGCTGGGCCCATAACCCAGAGGTCGATGGATCGAAACCATCCTCTGCTAACTGAGTTTTATTCGTTTTTCCTCTGCAACTGGAAATCATAGGTGGTCAAAAGATCTCAAATGAATGAGTAGATTCTCGACAGAGCTGTTTTTTTGCCACCAAAATACATCATTAGATTCAAATCGTCAAATTCAGGAATCATAGCTTCTCATGCAAAGATGTACAGCAGAGTGGCGCAGCGGAAGCATGCTGGGCCCACAACCCAAAGGTCAATGAATAGAAACCATCCTCTGCTAAGTCAGTACCAATGACAACTCCTCAGTTGTAATACGCGAGGTGTTGTGGGTTCGAGTCCCGTCTGGGGCATTTACAGCAGAGTGGCGCAGCGGAAGCGTGCTGGGCCCATAACCCAGAGGTCGATGGATCGAAACCATCCTCTGCTAACTGAGTTTTATTCGTTTTTCCTCTGCAACTGGAAATCATGGGTGGTCAAAAGATCTCAAATGAATGAGTAGATTCTCGACAGAGCTGTTTTTTGCCACCAAAATACATCATTAGATTCAAATCGTCAAATTCAGGAATCATAGCTTCTCATGCAAAGACGTACAGCAGTGTAGGGCAGCGGAAGCGTACTGGGCCCATAACCCAGAGGTCGATGGATAGAAACCATCCTCTGCTAACTCAGTACGAGCGGCGATTGCTCAGTTGTAATACGCAAGGTGATGTGGGTTCGAGTCCCGTCGGGGTCATTTACAGCAGAGTGGCGCAGCGGAAGCGTGCTGGGCCCATAACCCAGAGGTCGATGGATCGAAACCATCCTCTGCTAACTGAGTTTTATTCGTTTTTCCTCTGCAACTGGAAATCATAGGTGGTCAAAAGATCTCAAATGAATGAGTAGATTCTCGACAGAGCTGTTTTTTAACACCAAAATACATCATTAGATTCAAATCATCAAATTCAGGAATCATAGCTTCTCATGCAAAGATGTACAGCAGAGTGGCGCAGCGGAAGCATGCTGGGCCCACAACCCAAAGGTCAATGAATAGAAACCATCCTCTGCTAACTCAGTACCAACTGACAAGCTCCTCAGTTGTAATACGCGAGGTGTTGTGGGTTCGAGTCCCGTCTGGGGCATTTACAGCAGAGTGGCGCAGCGGAAGCGTGCTGGGCCCATAACCCAGAGGTCGATGGATCGAAACCATCCTCTGCTAACTGAGTTTTATTCGTTTTTCCTCTGTAACTGGAAATCATGGGTGGTCAAAAGATCTCAAATGAATGAGTAGATTCTCGACAGAGCTGTTTTTTGCCACCAAAATACATCATTAGATTCAAATCGTCAAATTCAGGAATCATAGCTTCTCATGCAAAGACGCACAGCAGTGTAGGGCAGCGGAAGCGTACTGGGCCCATAACCCAGAGGTAGATGGATAGAAACCATCCTCTGCTAACTCAGTACGAGCGGCAATTGCTCAGTTGTAATACGCAAGGTGATGTGGGTTCGAGTCCCGTCGGGGTCATTTACAGCAGAGTGGCGCAGCGGAAGCGTGCTGGGCCCATAACCCAGAGGTCGATGGATCGAAACCATCCTCTGCTAACTGAGTTTTATTCGTTTTTCCTCTGCAACTGGAAATCATAGGTGGTCAAAAGATCTCAAATGAATGAGTAGATTCTCGACAGAGCTGTTTTTTAACACCAAAATACATCATTAGATTCAAATCATCAAATTCAGGAATCATAGCTTCTCATGCAAAGATGTACAGCAGAGTGGCGCAGCGGAAGCATGCTGGGCCCACAACCCAAAGGTCAATGAATAGAAACCATCCTCTGCTAACTCAGTACCAATGACAACTCCTCAGTTGTAATACGCGAGGTGTTGTGGGTTCGAGTCCCGTCTGGGGCATTTACAGCAGAGTGGCGCAGCGGAAGCGTGCTGGGCCCATAACCCAGAGGTCGATGGATCGAAACCATCCTCTGCTAACTGAGTTTTATTCGTTTTTCCTCTGCAACTGGAAATCATAGGTGGTCAAAAGATCTCAAATGAATGAGTAGATTCTCGACAGAGCTGTTTTTTAACACCAAAATACATCATTAGATTCAAATCATCAAATTCAGGAATCATAGCTTCTCATGCAAAGATGTACAGCAGAGTGGCGCAGCGGAAGCATGCTGGGCCCACAACCCAAAGGTCAATGAATAGAAACCATCCTCTGCTAACTCAGTACCAACGACAACTCCTCAGTTGTAATACGCGAGGTGTTGTGGGTTCGAGTCCCGTCTGGGGCATTTACAGCAGAGTGGCGCAGCGGAAGCGTGCTGGGCCCATAACCCAGAGGTCGATGGATCGAAACCATCCTCTGCTAACTGAGTTTTATTCGTTTTTCCTCTGCAACTGGAAATCATGGGTGGTCAAAAGATCTCAAATGAATGAGTAGATTCTCGACAGAGCTGTTTTTTGCCACCAAAATACATCATTAGATTCAAATCGTCAAATTCAGGAATCATAGCTTCTCATGCAAAGACGTACAGCAGTGTAGGGCAGCGGAAGCGTACTGGGCCCATAACCCAGAGGTCGATGGATAGAAACCATCCTCTGCTAACTCAGTACGAGCGGCGATTGCTCAGTTGTAATACGCAAGGTGATGTGGGTTCGAGTCCCGTCGGGGTCATTTACAGCAGAGTGGCGCAGCGGAAGCGTGCTGGGCCCATAACCCAGAGGTCGATGGATCGAAACCATCCTCTGCTAACTGAGTTTTATTCGTTTTTCCTCTGCAACTGGAAATCATAGGTGGTCAAAAGATCTCAAATGAATGAGTAGATTCTCGACAGAGCTGTTTTTTAACACCAAAATACATCATTAGATTCAAATCATCAAATTCAGGAATCATAGCTTCTCATGCAAAGATGTACAGCAGAGTGGCGCAGCGGAAGCATGCTGGGCCCACAACCCAAAGGTCAATGAATAGAAACCATCCTCTGCTAAGTCAGTACCAATGACAACTCCTCAGTTGTAATACGCGAGGTGTTGTGGGTTCGAGTCCCGTCTGGGGCATTTACAGCAGAGTGGCGCAGCGGAAGCGTGCTGGGCCCATAACCCAGAGGTCGATGGATCGAAACCATCCTCTGCTAACTGAGTTTTATTCGTTTTTCCTCTGCAACTGGAAATCATGGGTGGTCAAAAGATCTCAAATGAATGAGTAGATTCTCGACAGAGCTGTTTTTTGCCACCAAAATACATCATTAGATTCAAATCGTCAAATTCAGGAATCATAGCTTCTCATGCAAAGACGTACAGCAGTGTAGGGCAGCGGAAGCGTACTGGGCCCATAACCCAGAGGTCGATGGATAGAAACCATCCTCTGCTAACTCAGTACGAGCGGCGATTGCTCAGTTGTAATACGCAAGGTGATGTGGGTTCGAGTCCCGTCGGGGTCATTTACAGCAGAGTGGCGCAGCGGAAGCGTGCTGGGCCCATAACCCAGAGGTCGATGGATCGAAACCATCCTCTGCTAACTGAGTTTTATTCGTTTTTCCTCTGCAACTGGAAATGATAGGTGGTCAAAAGATCTCAAATGAATGAGTAGATTCTCGACAGAGCTGTTTTTTAACACCAAAATACATCATTAGATTCAAATCATCAAATTCAGGAATCATAGCTTCTCATGCAAAGATGTACAGCAGAGTGGCGCAGCGGAAGCATGCTGGGCCCACAACCCAAAGGTCAATGAATAGAAACCATCCTCTGCTAACTCAGTACCAACGACAACTCCTCAGTTGTAATACGCAAGGTGTTGTGGGTTCGAGTCCCGTCTGAGGCATTTACAGCAGAGTGGCGCAGCGGAAGCGTGCTGGGCCCATAACCCAGAGGTCGATGGATCGAAACCATCCTCTGCTAACTTAGTACCAATGGCGATTCCTCTGTTCTAATACGTGAGTTGTTGTGGGTTTGATGCCCATCAGGGTCATTTACAGCAGAGTGGCGCAGCGGAAGCGTGCTGGGCCCATAACCCAGAGGTCGATGGATCGAAACCATCCTCTGCTAAGTGAGTTTTATTCGTTTTTCCTCTGCAACTGGAAATCATGGGTGGTCAAAAGATCTCAAATGAATGAGTAGATTCTCGACAGAGCTGTTTTTTGCCACCAAAATACATCATTAGATTCAAATCGTCAAATTCAGGAATCATAGCTTCTCATGCAAAGACGTACAGCAGTGTAGGGCAGCGGAAGCGTACTGGGCCCATAACCCAGAGGTCGATGGATAGAAACCATCCTCTGCTAACTCAGTACGAGCGGCGATTGCTCAGTTGTAATACGCAAGGTGATGTGGGTTCGAGTCCCGTCGGGGTCATTTACAGCAGAGTGGCGCAGCGGAAGCGTGCTGGGCCCATAACCCAGAGGTCGATGGATCGAAACCATCCTCTGCTAACTTAGTACCAATGGCGATTCCTCTGTTCTAATACGTGAGTTGTTGTGGGTTTGATGCCCATCAGGGTCATTTACAGCAGAGTGGCGCAGCGGAAGCGTGCTGGGCCCATAACCCAGAGGTCGATGGATCGAAACCATCCTCTGCTAACTGAGTTTTATTCGTTTTTCCTCTGCAACTGGAAATCATGGGTGGTCAAAAGATCTCAAATGAATGAGTAGATTCTCGACAGAGCTGTTTTTTGCCACCAAAATACATCATTAGATTCAAATCGTCAAATTCAGGAATCATAGCTTCTCATGCAAAGACGTACAGCAGTGTAGGGCAGCGGAAGCGTACTGGGCCCATAACCCAGAGGTCGATGGATAGAAACCATCCTCTGCTAACTCAGTACGAGCGGCGATTGCTCAGTTGTAATACGCAAGGTGATGTGGGTTCGAGTCCCATCGGGGTCATTTACAGCAGAGTGGCGCAGCGGAAGCGTGCTGGGCCCATAACCCAGAGGTCGATGGATCGAAACCATCCTCTGCTAACTTAGTACCAATGGCGATTCCTCTGTTCTAATACGTGAGTTGTTGTGGGTTTGATGCCCATCAGGGTCATTTACAGCAGAGTGGCGCAGCGGAAGCGTGCTGGGCCCATAACCCAGAGGTCGATGGATCGAAACCATCCTCTGCTAACTGAGTTTTATTCGTTTTTCCTCTGCAACTGGAAATCATGGGTGGTCAAAAGATCTCAAATGAATGAGTAGATTCTCGACAGAGCTGTTTTTTGCCACCAAAATACATCATTAGATTCAAATCGTCAAATTCAGGAATCATAGCTTCTCATGCAAAGACGTACAGCAGTGTAGGGCAGCGGAAGCGTACTGGGCCCATAACCCAGAGGTCGATGGATAGAAACCATCCTCTGCTAACTCAGTACGAGCGGCGATTGCCTCAGTTGTAATACGCAAGGTGATGTGGGTTCGAGTCCCGTCGGGGTCATTTACAGCAGAGTGGCGCAGCGGAAGCGTGCTGGGCCCATAACCCAGAGGTCGATGGATCGAAACCATCCTCTGCTAACTGAGTTTTATTCGTTTTTCCTCTGCAACTGGAAATCATGGGTGGTCAAAAGATCTCAAATGAATGAGTAGATTCTCGACAGAGCTGTTTTTTGCCACCAAAATACATCATTAGATTCAAATCGTCAAATTCAGGAATCATAGCTTCTCATGCAAAGACGTACAGCAGTGTAGGGCAGCGGAAGCGTGCTGGGCCCATAACCCAGAGGTCGATGGATCGAAACCATCCTCTGCTAACTGAGTTTTATTCGTTTTTCCTCTGCAACTGGAAATCATGGGTGGTCAAAAGATCTCAAATGAATGAGTAGATTCTCGACAGAGCTGTTTTTTGCCACCAAAATACATCATTAGATTCAAATCGTCAAATTCAGGAATCATAGCTTCTCATGCAAAGACGTACAGCAGTGTAGGGCAGCGGAAGCGTACTGGGCCCATAACCCAGAGGTCGATGGATAGAAACCATCCTCTGCTAACTCAGTACGAGCGGCGATTGCTCAGTTGTAATACGCAAGGTGATGTGGGTTCGAGTCCCGTCGGGGTCATTTACAGCAGAGTGGCGCAGCGGAAGCGTGCTGGGCCCATAACCCAGAGGTCGATGGATCGAAACCATCCTCTGCTAACTTAGTACCAATGGCGATTCCTCTGTTCTAATACGTGAGTTGTTGTGGGTTTGATGCCCATCAGGGTCATTTACAGCAGAGTGGCGCAGCGGAAGCGTGCTGGGCCCATAACCCAGAGGTCGATGGATCGAAACCATCCTCTGCTAACTGAGTTTTATTCGTTTTTCCTCTGCAACTGGAAATCATGGGTGGTCAAAAGATCTCAAATGAATGAGTAGTTTCTCGACAGAGCTGTTTTTTGCCACCAAAATACATCATTAGATTCAAATCGTCAAATTCAGGAATCATAGCTTCTCATGCAAAGACGTACAGCAGTGTAGGGCAGCGGAAGCGTACTGGGCCCATAACCCAGAGGTCGATGGATAGAAACCATCCTCTGCTAACTCAGTACGAGCGGCGATTGCCCCGTTGTAATACGCAAGGTGATGTGGGTTCGAGTCCCGTCGGGGTCATTTACAGCAGAGTGGCGCAGCGGAAGCGTGCTGGGCCCATAACCCAGAGGTCGATGGATCGAAACCATCCTCTGCTAACTGAGTTTTATTCGTTTTTCCTCTGCAACTGGAAATCATGGGTGGTCAAAAGATCTCAAATGAATGAGTAGATTTCTCGACAGAGCTGTTTTTTGCCACCAAAATACATCATTAGATTCAAATCGTCAAATTCAGGAATCATAGCTTCTCATGCAAAGACGTACAGCAGTGTAGGGCAGCGGAAGCGTACTGGGCCCATAACCCAGAGGTCGATGGATAGAAACCATCCTCTGCTAACTCAGTACGAGCGGCGATTGCCTCAGTTGTAATACGCAAGGTGATGTGGGTTCGAGTCCCGTCGGGGTCATTTACAGCAGAGTGGCGCAGCGGAAGCGTGCTGGGCCCATAACCCAGAGGTCGATGGATCGAAACCATCCTCTGCTAACTGAGTTTTATTCGTTTTTCCTCTGCAACTGGAAATCATGGGTGGTCAAAAGATCTCAAATGAATGAGTAGATTCTCGACAGAGCTGTTTTTTGCCACCAAAATACATCATTAGATTCAAATCGTCAAATTCAGGAATCATAGCTTCTCATGCAAAGACGTACAGCAGTGTAGGGCAGCGGAAGCGTACTGGGCCCATAACCCAGAGGTCGATGGATAGAAACCATCCTCTGCTAACTCAGTACGAGCGGCGATTGCTCAGTTGTAATACGCAAGGTGATGTGGGTTCGAGTCCCGTCGGGGTCATTTACAGCAGAGTGGCGCAGCGGAAGCGTGCTGGGCCCATAACCCAGAGGTCGATGGATCGAAACCATCCTCTGCTAACTTAGTACCAATGGCGATTCCTCTGTTCTAATACGTGAGTTGTTGTGGGTTTGATGCCCATCAGGGTCATTTACAGCAGAGTGGCGCAGCGGAAGCGTGCTGGGCCCATAACCCAGAGGTCGATGGATCGAAACCATCCTCTGCTAACTGAGTTTTATTCGTTTTTCCTCTGCAACTGGAAATCATGGGTGGTCAAAAGATCTCAAATGAATGAGTAGATTCTCGACAGAGCTGTTTTTTGCCACCAAAATACATCATTAGATTCAAATCGTCAAATTCAGGAATCATAGCTTCTCATGCAAAGACGTACAGCAGTGTAGGGCAGCGGAAGCGTACTGGGCCCATAACCCAGAGGTCGATGGATAGAAACCATCCTCTGCTAACTCAGTACGAGCGGCGATTGCTCAGTTGTAATACGCAAGGTGATGTGGGTTCGAGTCCCGTCGGGGTCATTTACAGCAGAGTGGCGCAGCGGAAGCGTGCTGGGCCCATAACCCAGAGGTCGATGGATCGAAACCATCCTCTGCTAACTGAGTTTTATTCGTTTTTCCTCTGCAACTGGAAATCATGGGTGGTCAAAAGATCTCAAATGAATGAGTAGATTCTCGACAGAGCTGTTTTTTGCCACCAAAATACATCATTAGATTCAAATCGTCAAATTCAGGAATCATAGCTTCTCATGCAAAGACGTACAGCAGTGTAGGGCAGCGGAAGCGTACTGGGCCCATAACCCAGAGGTCGATGGATAGAAACCATCCTCTGCTAACTCAGTACGAGCGGCGATTGCTCAGTTGTAATACGCAAGGTGATGTGGGTTCGAGTCCCGTCGGGGTCATTTACAGCAGAGTGGCGCAGCGGAAGCGTGCTGGGCCCATAACCCAGAGGTCGATGGATCGAAACCATCCTCTGCTAACTGAGTTTTATTCGTTTTTCCTCTGCAACTGGAAATCATGGGTGGTCAAAAGATCTCAAATGAATGAGTAGATTCTCGACAGAGCTGTTTTTTGCCACCAAAATACATCATTAGATTCAAATCGTCAAATTCAGGAATCATAGCTTCTCATGCAAAGACGTACAGCAGTGTAGGGCAGCGGAAGCGTACTGGGCCCATAACCCAGAGGTAGATGGATAGAAACCATCCTCTGCTAAATCAGTACGAGCGGCGATTGCTCAGTTGTAATACGCAAGGTGATGTGGGTTCGAGTCCCGTCGGGGTCATTTACAGCAGAGTGGCGCAGCGGAAGTGTGCTGGGCCCATAACCCAGAGGTCGATGGATCGAAACCATCCTCTGCTAACTTAGTACCAATGGCGATTCCTCTGTTCTAATACGTGAGTTGTTGTGGGTTTGATGCCCATCAGGGTCATTTACAGCAGAGTGGCGCAGCGGAAGCGTGCTGGGCCCATAACCCAGAGGTCGATGGATCGAAACCATCCTCTGCTAACTTAGTACCAATGGCGATTCCTCTGTTCTAATACGTGAGTTGTTGTGGGTTTGATGCCCATCAGGGTCATTTACAGCAGAGTGGCGCAGCGGAAGCGTGCTGGGCCCATAACCCAGAGGTCGATGGATCGAAACCATCCTCTGCTAACTGAGTTTTATTCGTTTTTCCTCTGCAACTGGAAATCATGGGTGGTCAAAAGATCTCAAATGAATGAGTAGATTCTCGACAGAGCTGTTTTTTGCCACCAAAATACATCATTAGATTCAAATCGTCAAATTCAGGAATCATAGCTTCTCATGCAAAGACGTACAGCAGTGTAGGGCAGCGGAAGCGTACTGGGCCCATAACCCAGAGGTCGATGGATAGAAACCATCCTCTGCTAACTCAGTACGAGCGGCGATTGCTCAGTTGTAATACGCAAGGTGATGTGGGTTCGAGTCCCGTCGGGGTCATTTACAGCAGAGTGGCGCAGCGGAAGCGTGCTGGGCCCATAACCCAGAGGTCGATGGATCGAAACCATCCTCTGCTAACTGAGTTTTATTCGTTTTTCCTCTGCAACTGGAAATCATGGGTGGTCAAAAGATCTCAAATGAATGAGTAGATTCTCGACAGAGCTGTTTTTTGCCACCAAAATACATCATTAGATTCAAATCGTCAAATTCAGGAATCATAGCTTCTCATGCAAAGACGTACAGCAGTGTAGGGCAGCGGAAGCGTACTGGGCCCATAACCCAGAGGTAGATGGATAGGAACCATCCTCTGCTAAATCAGTACGAGCGGCGATTGCTCAGTTGTAATACGCAAGGTGATGTGGGTTCGAGTCCCGTCGGGGTCATTTACAGCAGAGTGGCGCAGCGGAAGTGTGCTGGGCCCATAACCCAGAGGTCGATGGATCGAAACCATCCTCTGCTAACTTAGTACCAATGGCGGTTCCTCTGTTCTAATACGTGAGTTGTTGTTGGTTTGATGCCCATCAGGGTCATTTACAGCAGAGTGGCGCAGCGGAAGCGTGCTGGGCCCATAACCCAGAGGTCGATGGATCGAAACCATCCTCTGCTAACTTAGTACCAATGGCGATTCCTCTGTTCTAATACGTGAGTTGTTGTGGGTTTGATGCCCATCAGGGTCATTTACAGCAGAGTGGCGCAGCGGAAGCGTGCTGGGCCCATAACCCAGAGGTCGATGGATCGAAACCATCCTCTGCTAACTTAGTACCAATGGCGATTCCTCTGTTCTAATACGTGAGTTGTTGTGGGTTTGATGCCCATCAGGGTCATTTACAGCAGAGTGGCGCAGCGGAAGCGTGCTGGGCCCATAACCCAGAGGTCGATGGATCGAAACCATCCTCTGCTAACTGAGTTTTATTCGTTTTCCTCTGCAACTGGAAATCATGGGTGGTCAAAAGATCTCAAATGAATGAGTAGATTCTCGACAGAGCTGTTTTTTGCCACCAAAATACATCATTAGATTCAAATCGTCAAATTCAGGAATCATAGCTTCTCATGCAAAGACGTACAGCAGTGTAGGGCAGCGGAAGCGTACTGGGCCCATAACCCAGAGGTCGATGGATAGAAACCATCCTCTGCTAACTCAGTACGAGCGGCGATTGCTCAGTTGTAATACGCAAGGTGATGTGGGTTCGAGTCCCGTCGGGGTCATTTACAGCAGAGTGGCGCAGCGGAAGCGTGCTGGGCCCATAACCCAGAGGTCGATGGATCGAAACCATCCTCTGCTAACTTAGTACCAATGGCGATTCCTCTGTTCTAATACGTGAGTTGTTGTGGGTTTGATGCCCATCAGGGTCATTTACAGCAGAGTGGCGCAGCGGAAGCGTGCTGGGCCCATAACCCAGAGGTCGATGGATCGAAACCATCCTCTGCTAACTGAGTTTTATTCAGTTTTTCCTCTGCAACTGGAAATCATGGGTGGTCAAAAGATCTCAAATGAATGAGTAGATTCTCGACAGAGCTGTTTTTTGCCACCAAAATACATCATTAGATTCAAATCGTCAAATTCAGGAATCATAGCTTCTCATGCAAAGACATACAGCAGTGTAGGGCAGCGGAAGCGTACTGGGCCCATAACCCAGAGGTCGATGGATAGAAACCATTCTCTGCTAACTCAGTACGAGCGGCGATTGCTCAGTTGTAATACGCAAGGTGATGTGGGTTCGAGTCCCGTCGGGGTCATTTACAGCAGAGTGGCGCAGCGGAAGCGTGCTGGGCCCATAACCCAGAGGTCGATGGATCGAAACCATCCTCTGCTAACTTAGTACCAATGGCGATTCCTCTGTTCTAATACGTGAGTTGTTGTGGGTTTGATGCCCATCAGGGTCATTTACAGCAGAGTGGCGCAGCGGAAGCGTGCTGGGCCCATAACCCAGAGGTCGATGGATCGAAACCATCCTCTGCTAACTGAGTTTTATTCGTTTTTCCTCTGCAACTGGAAATCATGGGTGGTCAAAAGATCTCAAATGAATGAGTAGATTCTCGACAGAGCTGTTTTTTGCCACCAAAATACATCATTAGATTCAAATCGTCAAATTCAGGAATCATAGCTTCTCATGCAAAGACGTACAGCAGTGTAGGGCAGCGGAAGCGTACTGGGCCCATAACCCAGAGGTCGATGGATAGAAACCATCCTCTGCTAACTCAGTACGAGCGGCGATTGCTCAGTTGTAATACGCAAGGTGATGTGGGTTCGAGTCCCGTCGGCGTCATTTACAGCAGAGTGGCGCAGCGGAAGCGTGCTGGGCCCATAACCCAGAGGTCGATGGATCGAAACCATCCTCTGCTAACTTAGTACCAATGGCGATTCCTCTGTTCTAATACGTGAGTTGTTGTGGGTTTGATGCCCATCAGGGTCATTTACAGCAGAGTGGCGCAGCGGAAGCGTGCTGGGCCCATAACCCAGAGGTCGATGGATCGAAACCATCCTCTGCTAACTGAGTTTTATTCGTTTTTCCTCTGCAACTGGAAATCATGGGTGGTCAAAAGATCTCAAATGAATGAGTAGATTCTCGACAGAGCTGTTTTTTGCCACCAAAATACATCATTAGATTCAAATCGTCAAATTCAGGAATCATAGCTTCTCATGCAAAGACGTACAGCAGTGTAGGGCAGCGGAAGCGTACTGGGCCCATAACCCAGAGGTCGATGGATAGAAACCATCCTCTGCTAACTCAGTACGAGCGGCGATTGCTCAGTTGTAATACGCAAGGTGATGTGGGTTCGAGTCCCGTCGGGGTCATTTACAGCAGAGTGGCGCAGCGGAAGCGTGCTGGGCCCATAACCCAGAGGTCGATGGATCGAAACCATCCTCTGCTAACTTAGTACCAATGGCGATTCCTCTGTTCTAATACGTGAGTTGTTGTGGGTTTGATGCCCATCAGGGTCATTTACAGCAGAGTGGCGCAGCGGAAGCGTGCTGGGCCCATAACCCAGAGGTCGATGGATCGAAACCATCCTCTGCTAACTGAGTTTTATTCGTTTTTCCTCTGCAACTGGAAATCATGGGTGGTCAAAAGATCTCAAATGAATGAGTAGATTCTCGACAGAGCTGTTTTTTGCCACCAAAATACATCATTAGATTCAAATCGTCAAATTCAGGAATCATAGCTTCTCATGCAAAGACGTACAGCAGTGTAGGGCAGCGGAAGCGTACTGGGCCCATAACCCAGAGGTCGATGGATAGAAACCATCCTCTGCTAAATCAGTACGAGCGGCGATTGCTCAGTTGTAATACGCAAGGTGATGTGGGTTCGAGTCCCGTCGGGGTCATTTACAGCAGAGTGGCGCAGCGGAAGTGTGCTGGGCCCATAACCCAGAGGTCGATGGATCGAAACCATCCTCTGCTAACTTAGTACCAATGGCGATTCCTCTGTTCTAATACGTGAGTTGTTGTGGGTTTGATGCCCATCAGGGTCATTTACAGCAGAGTGGCGCAGCGGAAGCGTGCTGGGCCCATAACCCAGAGGTCGATGGATCGAAACCATCCTCTGCTAACTTAGTACCAATGGCGATTCCTCTGTTCTAATACGTGAGTTGTTGTGGGTTTGATGCCCATCAGGGTCATTTACAGCAGAGTGGCGCAGCGGAAGCGTGCTGGGCCCATAACCCAGAGGTCGATGGATCGAAACCATCCTCTGCTAACTGAGTTTTATTCGTTTTTCCTCTGCAACTGGAAATCATGGGTGGTCAAAAGATCTCAAATGAATGAGTAGATTCTCGACAGAGCTGTTTTTTGCCACCAAAATACATCATTAGATTCAAATCGTCAAATTCAGGAATCATAGCTTCTCATGCAAAGACGTACAGCAGTGTAGGGCAGCGGAAGCGTACTGGGCCCATAACCCAGAGGTCGATGGATAGAAACCATCCTCTGCTAACTCAGTACGAGCGGCGATTGCTCAGTTGTAATACGCAAGGTGATGTGGGTTCGAGTCCCGTCGGGGTCATTTACAGCAGAGTGGCGCAGCGGAAGCGTGCTGGGCCCATAACCCAGAGGTCGATGGATCGAAACCATCCTCTGCTAACTGAGTTTTATTCGTTTTTCCTCTGCAACTGGAAATCATGGGTGGTCAAAAGATCTCAAATGAATGAGTAGATTCTCGACAGAGCTGTTTTTTGCCACCAAAATACATCATTAGATTCAAATCGTCAAATTCAGGAATCATAGCTTCTCATGCAAAGACGTACAGCAGTGTAGGGCAGCGGAAGCGTACTGGGCCCATAACCCAGAGGTAGATGGATAGGAACCATCCTCTGCTAAATCAGTACGAGCGGCGATTGCTCAGTTGTAATACGCAAGGTGATGTGGGTTCGAGTCCCGTCGGGGTCATTTACAGCAGAGTGGCGCAGCGGAAGTGTGCTGGGCCCATAACCCAGAGGTCGATGGATCGAAACCATCCTCTGCTAACTTAGTACCAATGGCGATTCCTCTGTTCTAATACGTGAGTTGTTGTGGGTTTGATGCCCATCAGGGTCATTTACAGCAGAGTGGCGCAGCGGAAGCGTGCTGGGCCCATAACCCAGAGGTCGATGGATCGAAACCATCCTCTGCTAACTTAGTACCAATGGCGATTCCTCTGTTCTAATACGTGAGTTGTTGTGGGTTTGATGCCCATCAGGGTCATTTACAGCAGAGTGGCGCAGCGGAAGCGTGCTGGGCCCATAACCCAGAGGTCGATGGATCGAAACCATCCTCTGCTAACTTAGTACCAATGGCGATTCCTCTGTTCTAATACGTGAGTTGTTGTGGGTTTGATGCCCATCAGGGTCATTTACAGCAGAGTGGCGCAGCGGAAGCGTGCTGGGCCCATAACCCAGAGGTCGATGGATCGAAACCATCCTCTGCTAACTGAGTTTTATTCGTTTTTCCTCTGCAACTGGAAATCATGGGTGGTCAAAAGATCTCAAATGAATGAGTAGATTCTCGACAGAGCTGTTTTTTGCCACCAAAATACATCATTAGATTCAAATCGTCAAATTCAGGAATCATAGCTTCTCATGCAAAGACGTACAGCAGTGTAGGGCAGCGGAAGCGTACTGGGCCCATAACCCAGAGGTCGATGGATAGAAACCATCCTCTGCTAACTCAGTACGAGCGGCGATTGCTCAGTTGTAATACGCAAGGTGATGTGGGTTCGAGTCCCGTCGGGGTCATTTACAGCAGAGTGGCGCAGCGGAAGCGTGCTGGGCCCATAACCCAGAGGTCGATGGATCGAAACCATCCTCTGCTAACTTAGTACCAATGGCGATTCCTCTGTTCTAATACGTGAGTTGTTGTGGGTTTGATGCCCATCAGGGTCATTTACAGCAGAGTGGCGCAGCGGAAGCGTGCTGGGCCCATAACCCAGAGGTCGATGGATCGAAACCATCCTCTGCTAACTGAGTTTTATTCGTTTTTCCTCTGCAACTGGAAATCATGGGTGGTCAAAAGATCTCAAATGAATGAGTAGATTCTCGACAGAGCTGTTTTTTGCCACCAAAATACATCATTAGATTCAAATCGTCAAATTCAGGAATCATAGCTTCTCATGCAAAGACGTACAGCAGTGTAGGGCAGCGGAAGCGTACTGGGCCCATAACCCAGAGGTCGATGGATAGAAACCATCCTCTGCTAACTCAGTACGAGCGGCGATTGCTCAGTTGTAATACGCAAGGTGATGTGGGTTCGAGTCCCGTCGGGGTCATTTACAGCAGAGTGGCGCAGCGGAAGCGTGCTGGGCCCATAACCCAGAGGTCGATGGATCGAAACCATCCTCTGCTAACTTAGTACCAATGGCGATTCCTCTGTTCTAATACGTGAGTTGTTGTGGGTTTGATGCCCATCAGGGTCATTTACAGCAGAGTGGCGCAGCGGAAGCGTGCTGGGCCCATAACCCAGAGGTCGATGGATCGAAACCATCCTCTGCTAACTGAGTTTTATTCGTTTTTCCTCTGCAACTGGAAATCATGGGTGGTCAAAAGATCTCAAATGAATGAGTAGATTCTCGACAGAGCTGTTTTTTGCCACCAAAATACATCATTAGATTCAAATCGTCAAATTCAGGAATCATAGCTTCTCATGCAAAGACGTACAGCAGTGTAGGGCAGCGGAAGCGTACTGGGCCCATAACCCAGAGGTCGATGGATAGAAACCATCCTCTGCTAACTCAGTACGAGCGGCGATTGCTCAGTTGTAATACGCAAGGTGATGTGGGTTCGAGTCCCGTCGGGGTCATTTACAGCAGAGTGGCGCAGCGGAAGCGTGCTGGGCCCATAACCCAGAGGTCGATGGATCGAAACCATCCTCTGCTAACTTAGTACCAATGGCGATTCCTCTGTTCTAATACGTGAGTTGTTGTGGGTTTGATGCCCATCAGGGTCATTTACAGCAGAGTGGCGCAGCGGAAGCGTGCTGGGCCCATAACCCAGAGGTCGATGGATCGAAACCATCCTCTGCTAACTGAGTTTTATTCGTTTTTCCTCTGCAACTGGAAATCATGGGTGGTCAAAAGATCTCAAATGAATGAGTAGATTCTCGACAGAGCTGTTTTTTGCCACCAAAATACATCATTAGATTCAAATCGTCAAATTCAGGAATCATAGCTTCTCATGCAAAGACGTACAGCAGTGTAGGGCAGCGGAAGCGTACTGGGCCCATAACCCAGAGGTCGATGGATAGAAACCATCCTCTGCTAACTCAGTACGAGCGGCGATTGCTCAGTTGTAATACGCAAGGTGATGTGGGTTCGAGTCCCGTCGGGGTCATTTACAGCAGAGTGGCGCAGCGGAAGTGTGCTGGGCCCATAACCCAGAGGTCGATGGATCGAAACCATCCTCTGCTAACTTAGTACCAATGGCGATTCCTCTGTTCTAATACGTGAGTTGTTGTGGGTTTGATGCCCATCAGGGTCATTTACAGCAGAGTGGCGCAGCGGAAGCGTGCTGGGCCCATAACCCAGAGGTCGATGGATCGAAACCATCCTCTGCTAACTTAGTACCAATGGCGATTCCTCTGTTCTAATACGTGAGTTGTTGTGGGTTTGATGCCCATCAGGGTCATTTACAGCAGAGTGGCGCAGCGGAAGCGTGCTGGGCCCATAACCCAGAGGTCGATGGATCGAAACCATCCTCTGCTAACTGAGTTTTATTCGTTTTTCCTCTGCAACTGGAAATCATGGGTGGTCAAAAGATCTCAAATGAATGAGTAGATTCTCGACAGAGCTGTTTTTTGCCACCAAAATACATCATTAGATTCAAATCGTCAAATTCAGGAATCATAGCTTCTCATGCAAAGACGTACAGCAGTGTAGGGCAGCGGAAGCGTACTGGGCCCATAACCCAGAGGTCGATGGATAGAAACCATCCTCTGCTAACTCAGTACGAGCGGCGATTGCTCAGTTGTAATACGCAAGGTGATGTGGGTTCGAGTCCCGTCGGGGTCATTTACAGCAGAGTGGCGCAGCGGAAGCGTGCTGGGCCCATAACCCAGAGGTCGATGGATCGAAACCATCCTCTGCTAACTGAGTTTTATTCGTTTTTCCTCTGCAACTGGAAATCATGGGTGGTCAAAAGATCTCAAATGAATGAGTAGATTCTCGACAGAGCTGTTTTTTGCCACCAAAATACATCATTAGATTCAAATCGTCAAATTCAGGAATCATAGCTTCTCATGCAAAGACGTACAGCAGTGTAGGGCAGCGGAAGCGTACTGGGCCCATAACCCAGAGGTAGATGGATAGGAACCATCCTCTGCTAAATCAGTACGAGCGGCGATTGCTCAGTTGTAATACGCAAGGTGATGTGGGTTCGAGTCCCGTCGGGGTCATTTACAGCAGAGTGGCGCAGCGGAAGTGTGCTGGGCCCATAACCCAGAGGTCGATGGATCGAAACCATCCTCTGCTAACTTAGTACCAATGGCGATTCCTCTGTTCTAATACGTGAGTTGTTGTTGGTTTGATGCCCATCAGGGTCATTTACAGCAGAGTGGCGCAGCGGAAGCGTGCTGGGCCCATAACCCAGAGGTCGATGGATCGAAACCATCCTCTGCTAACTTAGTACCAATGGCGATTCCTCTGTTCTAATACGTGAGTTGTTGTGGGTTTGATGCCCATCAGGGTCATTTACAGCAGAGTGGCGCAGCGGAAGCGTGCTGGGCCCATAACCCAGAGGTCGATGGATCGAAACCATCCTCTGCTAACTTAGTACCAATGGCGATTGCCTCTGTTCTAATACGTGAGTTGTTGTGGGTTTGATGCCCATCAGGGTCATTTACAGCAGAGTGGCGCAGCGGAAGCGTGCTGGGCCCATAACCCAGAGGTCGATGGATCGAAACCATCCTCTGCTAACTGAGTTTTATTCGTTTTTCCTCTGCAACTGGAAATCATGGGTGGTCAAAAGATCTCAAATGAATGAGTAGATTCTCGACAGAGCTGTTTTTTGCCACCAAAATACATCATTAGATTCAAATCGTCAAATTCAGGAATCATAGCTTCTCATGCAAAGACGTACAGCAGTGTAGGGCAGCGGAAGCGTACTGGGCCCATAACCCAGAGGTCGATGGATAGAAACCATCCTCTGCTAACTCAGTACGAGCGGCGATTGCTCAGTTGTAATACGCAAGGTGATGTGGGTTCGAGTCCCGTCGGGGTCATTTACAGCAGAGTGGCGCAGCGGAAGCGTGCTGGGCCCATAACCCAGAGGTCGATGGATCGAAACCATCCTCTGCTAACTTAGTACCAATGGCGATTCCTCTGTTCTAATACGTGAGTTGTTGTGGGTTTGATGCCCATCAGGGTCATTTACAGCAGAGTGGCGCAGCGGAAGCGTGCTGGGCCCATAACCCAGAGGTCGATGGATCGAAACCATCCTCTGCTAACTGAGTTTTATTCGTTTTTCCTCTGCAACTGGAAATCATGGGTGGTCAAAAGATCTCAAATGAATGAGTAGATTCTCGACAGAGCTGTTTTTTGCCACCAAAATACATCATTAGATTCAAATCGTCAAATTCAGGAATCATAGCTTCTCATGCAAAGACGTACAGCAGTGTAGGGCAGCGGAAGCGTACTGGGCCCATAACCCAGAGGTCGATGGATAGAAACCATCCTCTGCTAACTCAGTACGAGCGGCGATTGCTCAGTTGTAATACGCAAGGTGATGTGGGTTCGAGTCCCGTCGGGGTCATTTACAGCAGAGTGGCGCAGCGGAAGCGTGCTGGGCCCATAACCCAGAGGTCGATGGATCGAAACCATCCTCTGCTAACTTAGTACCAATGGCGATTCCTCTGTTCTAATACGTGAGTTGTTGTGGGTTTGATGCCCATCAGGGTCATTTACAGCAGAGTGGCGCAGCGGAAGCGTGCTGGGCCCATAACCCAGAGGTCGATGGATCGAAACCATCCTCTGCTAACTGAGTTTTATTCGTTTTTCCTCTGCAACTGGAAATCATGGGTGGTCAAAAGATCTCAAATGAATGAGTAGATTCTCGACAGAGCTGTTTTTTGCCACCAAAATACATCATTAGATTCAAATCGTCAAATTCAGGAATCATAGCTTCTCATGCAAAGACGTACAGCAGTGTAGGGCAGCGGAAGCGTACTGGGCCCATAACCCAGAGGTCGATGGATAGAAACCATCCTCTGCTAACTCAGTACGAGCGGCGATTGCTCAGTTGTAATACGCAAGGTGATGTGGGTTCGAGTCCCGTCGGGGTCATTTACAGCAGAGTGGCGCAGCGGAAGCGTGCTGGGCCCATAACCCAGAGGTCGATGGATCGAAACCATCCTCTGCTAACTTAGTACCAATGGCGATTCCTCTGTTCTAATACGTGAGTTGTTGTGGGTTTGATGCCCATCAGGGTCATTTACAGCAGAGTGGCGCAGCGGAAGCGTGCTGGGCCCATAACCCAGAGGTCGATGGATCGAAACCATCCTCTGCTAACTGAGTTTTATTCGTTTTTCCTCTGCAACTGGAAATCATGGGTGGTCAAAAGATCTCAAATGAATGAGTAGATTCTCGACAGAGCTGTTTTTTGCCACCAAAATACATCATTAGATTCAAATCGTCAAATTCAGGAATCATAGCTTCTCATGCAAAGACGTACAGCAGTGTAGGGCAGCGGAAGCGTACTGGGCCCATAACCCAGAGGTCGATGGATAGAAACCATCCTCTGCTAACTCAGTACGAGCGGCGATTGCTCAGTTGTAATACGCAAGGTGATGTGGGTTCGAGTCCCGTCGGGGTCATTTACAGCAGAGTGGCGCAGCGGAAGCGTGCTGGGCCCATAACCCAGAGGTCGATGGATCGAAACCATCCTCTGCTAACTTAGTACCAATGGCGATTCCTCTGTTCTAATACGTGAGTTGTTGTGGGTTTGATGCCCATCAGGGTCATTTACAGCAGAGTGGCGCAGCGGAAGCGTGCTGGGCCCATAACCCAGAGGTCGATGGATCGAAACCATCCTCTGCTAACTGAGTTTTATTCGTTTTTCCTCTGCAACTGGAAATCATGGGTGGTCAAAAGATCTCAAATGAATGAGTAGATTCTCGACAGAGCTGTTTTTTGCCACCAAAATACATCATTAGATTCAAATCGTCAAATTCAGGAATCATAGCTTCTCATGCAAAGACGTACAGCAGTGTAGGGCAGCGGAAGCGTACTGGGCCCATAACCCAGAGGTCGATGGATAGAAACCATCCTCTGCTAACTCAGTACGAGCGGCGATTGCTCAGTTGTAATACGCAAGGTGATGTGGGTTCGAGTCCCGTCGGGGTCATTTACAGCAGAGTGGCGCAGCGGAAGCGTGCTGGGCCCATAACCCAGAGGTCGATGGATCGAAACCATCCTCTGCTAACTTAGTACCAATGGCGATTCCTCTGTTCTAATACGTGAGTTGTTGTGGGTTTGATGCCCATCAGGGTCATTTACAGCAGAGTGGCGCAGCGGAAGCGTGCTGGGCCCATAACCCAGAGGTCGATGGATCGAAACCATCCTCTGCTAACTGAGTTTTATTCGTTTTTCCTCTGCAACTGGAAATCATGGGTGGTCAAAAGATCTCAAATGAATGAGTAGATTTCTCGACAGAGCTGTTTTTTGCCACCAAAATACATCATTAGATTCAAATCGTCAAATTCAGGAATCATAGCTTCTCATGCAAAGACGTACAGCAGTGTAGGGCAGCGGAAGCGTACTGGGCCCATAACCCAGAGGTCGATGGATAGAAACCATCCTCTGCTAACTCAGTACGAGCGGCGATTGCCTCAGTTGTAATACGCAAGGTGATGTGGGTTCGAGTCCCGTCGGGGTCATTTACAGCAGAGTGGCGCAGCGGAAGCGTGCTGGGCCCATAACCCAGAGGTCGATGGATCGAAACCATCCTCTGCTAACTGAGTTTTATTCGTTTTTCCTCTGCAACTGGAAATCATGGGTGGTCAAAAGATCTCAAATGAATGAGTAGATTCTCGACAGAGCTGTTTTTTGCCACCAAAATACATCATTAGATTCAAATCGTCAAATTCAGGAATCATAGCTTCTCATGCAAAGACGTACAGCAGTGTAGGGCAGCGGAAGCGTACTGGGCCCATAACCCAGAGGTCGATGGATAGAAACCATCCTCTGCTAACTCAGTACGAGCGGCGATTGCTCAGTTGTAATACGCAAGGTGATGTGGGTTCGAGTCCCGTCGGGGTCATTTACAGCAGAGTGGCGCAGCGGAAGCGTGCTGGGCCCATAACCCAGAGGTCGATGGATCGAAACCATCCTCTGCTAACTTAGTACCAATGGCGATTCCTCTGTTCTAATACGTGAGTTGTTGTGGGTTTGATGCCCATCAGGGTCATTTACAGCAGAGTGGCGCAGCGGAAGCGTGCTGGGCCCATAACCCAGAGGTCGATGGATCGAAACCATCCTCTGCTAACTGAGTTTTATTCGTTTTTCCTCTGCAACTGGAAATCATGGGTGGTCAAAAGATCTCAAATGAATGAGTAGATTCTCGACAGAGCTGTTTTTTGCCACCAAAATACATCATTAGATTCAAATCGTCAAATTCAGGAATCATAGCTTCTCATGCAAAGACGTACAGCAGTGTAGGGCAGCGGAAGCGTACTGGGCCCATAACCCAGAGGTCGATGGATAGAAACCATCCTCTGCTAACTCAGTACGAGCGGCGATTGCTCAGTTGTAATACGCAAGGTGATGTGGGTTCGAGTCCCGTCGGGGTCATTTACAGCAGAGTGGCGCAGCGGAAGCGTGCTGGGCCCATAACCCAGAGGTCGATGGATCGAAACCATCCTCTGCTAACTTAGTACCAATGGCGATTCCTCTGTTCTAATACGTGAGTTGTTGTGGGTTTGATGCCCATCAGGGTCATTTACAGCAGAGTGGCGCAGCGGAAGCGTGCTGGGCCCATAACCCAGAGGTCGATGGATCGAAACCATCCTCTGCTAACTGAGTTTTATTCGTTTTTCCTCTGCAACTGGAAATCATGGGTGGTCAAAAGATCTCAAATGAATGAGTAGTTTCTCGACAGAGCTGTTTTTTGCCACCAAAATACATCATTAGATTCAAATCGTCAAATTCAGGAATCATAGCTTCTCATGCAAAGACGTACAGCAGTGTAGGGCAGCGGAAGCGTACTGGGCCCATAACCCAGAGGTCGATGGATAGAAACCATCCTCTGCTAACTCAGTACGAGCGGCGATTGCCCCGTTGTAATACGCAAGGTGATGTGGGTTCGAGTCCCGTCGGGGTCATTTACAGCAGAGTGGCGCAGCGGAAGCGTGCTGGGCCCATAACCCAGAGGTCGATGGATCGAAACCATCCTCTGCTAACTGAGTTTTATTCGTTTTTCCTCTGCAACTGGAAATCATGGGTGGTCAAAAGATCTCAAATGAATGAGTAGATTCTCGACAGAGCTGTTTTTTGCCACCAAAATACATCATTAGATTCAAATCGTCAAATTCAGGAATCATAGCTTCTCATGCAAAGACGTACAGCAGTGTAGGGCAGCGGAAGCGTACTGGGCCCATAACCCAGAGGTCGATGGATAGAAACCATCCTCTGCTAACTCAGTACGAGCGGCGATTGCTCAGTTGTAATACGCAAGGTGATGTGGGTTCGAGTCCCGTCGGGGTCATTTACAGCAGAGTGGCGCAGCGGAAGCGTGCTGGGCCCATAACCCAGAGGTCGATGGATCGAAACCATCCTCTGCTAACTTAGTACCAATGGCGATTCCTCTGTTCTAATACGTGAGTTGTTGTGGGTTTGATGCCCATCAGGGTCATTTACAGCAGAGTGGCGCAGCGGAAGCGTGCTGGGCCCATAACCCAGAGGTCGATGGATCGAAACCATCCTCTGCTAACTGAGTTTTATTCGTTTTTCCTCTGCAACTGGAAATCATGGGTGGTCAAAAGATCTCAAATGAATGAGTAGATTCTCGACAGAGCTGTTTTTTGCCACCAAAATACATCATTAGATTCAAATCGTCAAATTCAGGAATCATAGCTTCTCATGCAAAGACGTACAGCAGTGTAGGGCAGCGGAAGCGTGCTGGGCCCATAACCCAGAGGTCGATGGATCGAAACCATCCTCTGCTAACTGAGTTTTATTCGTTTTTCCTCTGCAACTGGAAATCATGGGTGGTCAAAAGATCTCAAATGAATGAGTAGATTCTCGACAGAGCTGTTTTTTGCCACCAAAATACATCATTAGATTCAAATCGTCAAATTCAGGAATCATAGCTTCTCATGCAAAGACGTACAGCAGTGTAGGGCAGCGGAAGCGTACTGGGCCCATAACCCAGAGGTCGATGGATAGAAACCATCCTCTGCTAACTCAGTACGAGCGGCGATTGCTCAGTTGTAATACGCAAGGTGATGTGGGTTCGAGTCCCGTCGGGGTCATTTACAGCAGAGTGGCGCAGCGGAAGCGTGCTGGGCCCATAACCCAGAGGTCGATGGATCGAAACCATCCTCTGCTAACTTAGTACCAATGGCGATTCCTCTGTTCTAATACGTGAGTTGTTGTGGGTTTGATGCCCATCAGGGTCATTTACAGCAGAGTGGCGCAGCGGAAGCGTGCTGGGCCCATAACCCAGAGGTCGATGGATCGAAACCATCCTCTGCTAACTGAGTTTTATTCGTTTTTCCTCTGCAACTGGAAATCATGGGTGGTCAAAAGATCTCAAATGAATGAGTAGATTTCTCGACAGAGCTGTTTTTTGCCACCAAAATACATCATTAGATTCAAATCGTCAAATTCAGGAATCATAGCTTCTCATGCAAAGACGTACAGCAGTGTAGGGCAGCGGAAGCGTACTGGGCCCATAACCCAGAGGTCGATGGATAGAAACCATCCTCTGCTAACTCAGTACGAGCGGCGATTGCCTCAGTTGTAATACGCAAGGTGATGTGGGTTCGAGTCCCGTCGGGGTCATTTACAGCAGAGTGGCGCAGCGGAAGCGTGCTGGGCCCATAACCCAGAGGTCGATGGATCGAAACCATCCTCTGCTAACTGAGTTTTATTCGTTTTTCCTCTGCAACTGGAAATCATGGGTGGTCAAAAGATCTCAAATGAATGAGTAGATTCTCGACAGAGCTGTTTTTTGCCACCAAAATACATCATTAGATTCAAATCGTCAAATTCAGGAATCATAGCTTCTCATGCAAAGACGTACAGCAGTGTAGGGCAGCGGAAGCGTACTGGGCCCATAACCCAGAGGTCGATGGATAGAAACCATCCTCTGCTAACTCAGTACGAGCGGCGATTGCCCCGTTGTAATACGCAAGGTGATGTGGGTTCGAGTCCCGTCGGGGTCATTTACAGCAGAGTGGCGCAGCGGAAGCGTGCTGGGCCCATAACCCAGAGGTCGATGGATCGAAACCATCCTCTGCTAACTGAGTTTTATTCGTTTTTCCTCTGCAACTGGAAATCATGGGTGGTCAAAAGATCTCAAATGAATGAGTAGATTCTCGACAGAGCTGTTTTTTGCCACCAAAATACATCATTAGATTCAAATCGTCAAATTCAGGAATCATAGCTTCTCATGCAAAGACGTACAGCAGTGTAGGGCAGCGGAAGCGTACTGGGCCCATAACCCAGAGGTCGATGGATAGAAACCATCCTCTGCTAACTCAGTACGAGCGGCGATTGCTCAGTTGTAATACGCAAGGTGATGTGGGTTCGAGTCCCGTCGGGGTCATTTACAGCAGAGTGGCGCAGCGGAAGCGTGCTGGGCCCATAACCCAGAGGTCGATGGATCGAAACCATCCTCTGCTAACTTAGTACCAATGGCGATTCCTCTGTTCTAATACGTGAGTTGTTGTGGGTTTGATGCCCATCAGGGTCATTTACAGCAGAGTGGCGCAGCGGAAGCGTGCTGGGCCCATAACCCAGAGGTCGATGGATCGAAACCATCCTCTGCTAACTGAGTTTTATTCGTTTTTCCTCTGCAACTGGAAATCATGGGTGGTCAAAAGATCTCAAATGAATGAGTAGATTCTCGACAGAGCTGTTTTTTGCCACCAAAATACATCATTAGATTCAAATCGTCAAATTCAGGAATCATAGCTTCTCATGCAAAGACGTACAGCAGTGTAGGGCAGCGGAAGCGTACTGGGCCCATAACCCAGAGGTCGATGGATAGAAACCATCCTCTGCTAACTCAGTACGAGCGGCGATTGCTCAGTTGTAATACGCAAGGTGATGTGGGTTCGAGTCCCGTCGGGGTCATTTACAGCAGAGTGGCGCAGCGGAAGCGTGCTGGGCCCATAACCCAGAGGTCGATGGATCGAAACCATCCTCTGCTAACTGAGTTTTATTCGTTTTTCCTCTGCAACTGGAAATCATGGGTGGTCAAAAGATCTCAAATGAATGAGTAGATTCTCGACAGAGCTGTTTTTTGCCACCAAAATACATCATTAGATTCAAATCGTCAAATTCAGGAATCATAGCTTCTCATGCAAAGACGTACAGCAGTGTAGGGCAGCGGAAGCGTACTGGGCCCATAACCCAGAGGTCGATGGATAGAAACCATCCTCTGCTAACTCAGTACGAGCGGCGATTGCTCAGTTGTAATACGCAAGGTGATGTGGGTTCGAGTCCCGTCGGGGTCATTTACAGCAGAGTGGCGCAGCGGAAGCGTGCTGGGCCCATAACCCAGAGGTCGATGGATCGAAACCATCCTCTGCTAACTTAGTACCAATGGCGATTCCTCTGTTCTAATACGTGAGTTGTTGTGGGTTTGATGCCCATCAGGGTCATTTACAGCAGAGTGGCGCAGCGGAAGCGTGCTGGGCCCATAACCCAGAGGTCGATGGATCGAAACCATCCTCTGCTAACTGAGTTTTATTCGTTTTTCCTCTGCAACTGGAAATCATGGGTGGTCAAAAGATCTCAAATGAATGAGTAGATTCTCGACAGAGCTGTTTTTTGCCACCAAAATACATCATTAGATTCAAATCGTCAAATTCAGGAATCATAGCTTCTCATGCAAAGACGTACAGCAGTGTAGGGCAGCGGAAGCGTACTGGGCCCATAACCCAGAGGTCGATGGATAGAAACCATCCTCTGCTAACTCAGTACGAGCGGCGATTGCTCAGTTGTAATACGCAAGGTGATGTGGGTTCGAGTCCCGTCGGGGTCATTTACAGCAGAGTGGCGCAGCGGAAGCGTGCTGGGCCCATAACCCAGAGGTCGATGGATCGAAACCATCCTCTGCTAACTGAGTTTTATTCGTTTTTCCTCTGCAACTGGAAATCATGGGTGGTCAAAAGATCTCAAATGAATGAGTAGATTCTCGACAGAGCTGTTTTTTGCCACCAAAATACATCATTAGATTCAAATCGTCAAATTCAGGAATCATAGCTTCTCATGCAAAGACGTACAGCAGTGTAGGGCAGCGGAAGCGTACTGGGCCCATAACCCAGAGGTCGATGGATAGAAACCATCCTCTGCTAACTCAGTACGAGCGGCGATTGCTCAGTTGTAATACGCAAGGTGATGTGGGTTCGAGTCCCGTCGGGGTCATTTACAGCAGAGTGGCGCAGCGGAAGCGTGCTGGGCCCATAACCCAGAGGTCGATGGATCGAAACCATCCTCTGCTAACTTAGTACCAATGGCGATTCCTCTGTTCTAATACGTGAGTTGTTGTGGGTTTGATGCCCATCAGGGTCATTTACAGCAGAGTGGCGCAGCGGAAGCGTGCTGGGCCCATAACCCAGAGGTCGATGGATCGAAACCATCCTCTGCTAACTGAGTTTTATTCGTTTTTTCCTCTGCAACTGGAAATCATGGGTGGTCAAAAGATCTCAAATGAATGAGTAGATTCTCGACAGAGCTGTTTTTTGCCACCAAAATACATCATTAGATTCAAATCGTCAAATTCAGGAATCATAGCTTCTCATGCAAAGACGTACAGCAGTGTAGGGCAGCGGAAGCGTACTGGGCCCATAACCCAGAGGTCGATGGATAGAAACCATCCTCTGCTAACTCAGTACAAGCGGCGATTGCTCAGTTGTAATACGCAAGGTGATGTGGGTTCGAGTCCCGTCGAGTCATTTACAGCAGAGTGGCGCAGCGGAAGCGTGCTGGGCCCATAACCCAGAGGTCGATGGATCGAAACCATCCTCTGCTAACTGAGTTTTATTCGTTTTTCCTCTGCAACTGGAAATCATGGGTGGTCAAAAGATCTCAAATGAATGAGTAGATTCTCGACAGAGCTGTTTTTTGCCACCAAAATACATCATTAGATTCAAATCGTCAAATTCAGGAATCATAGCTTCTCATGCAAAGACGTACAGCAGTGTAGGGCAGCGGAAGCGTACTGGGCCCATAACCCAGAGGTCGATGGATAGAAACCATCCTCTGCTAAATCAGTACGAGCGGCGATTGCTCAGTTGTAATACGCAAGGTGATGTGGGTTCGAGTCCCGTCGGGGTCATTTACAGCAGAGTGGCGCAGCGGAAGTGTGCTGGGCCCATAACCCAGAGGTCGATGGATCGAAACCATCCTCTGCTAACTTAGTACCAATGGCGATTCCTCTGTTCTAATACGTGAGTTGTTGTGGGTTTGATGCCCATCAGGGTCATTTACAGCAGAGTGGCGCAGCGGAAGCGTGCTGGGCCCATAACCCAGAGGTCGATGGATCGAAACCATCCTCTGCTAACTTAGTACCAATGGCGATTCCTCTGTTCTAATACGTGAGTTGTTGTGGGTTTGATGCCCATCAGGGTCATTTACAGCAGAGTGGCGCAGCGGAAGCGTGCTGGGCCCATAACCCAGAGGTCGATGGATCGAAACCATCCTCTGCTAACTGAGTTTTATTCGTTTTTCCTCTGCAACTGGAAATCATGGGTGGTCAAAAGATCTCAAATGAATGAGTAGATTCTCGACAGAGCTGTTTTTTGCCACCAAAATACATCATTAGATTCAAATCGTCAAATTCAGGAATCATAGCTTCTCATGCAAAGACGTACAGCAGTGTAGGGCAGCGGAAGCGTACTGGGCCCATAACCCAGAGGTCGATGGATAGAAACCATCCTCTGCTAACTCAGTACGAGCGGCGATTGCCTCAGTTGTAATACGCAAGGTGATGTGGGTTCGAGTCCCGTCGGGGTCATTTACAGCAGAGTGGCGCAGCGGAAGCGTGCTGGGCCCATAACCCAGAGGTCGATGGATCGAAACCATCCTCTGCTAACTGAGTTTTATTCGTTTTTCCTCTGCAACTGGAAATCATGGGTGGTCAAAAGATCTCAAATGAATGAGTAGATTCTCGACAGAGCTGTTTTTTGCCACCAAAATACATCATTAGATTCAAATCGTCAAATTCAGGAATCATAGCTTCTCATGCAAAGACGTACAGCAGTGTAGGGCAGCGGAAGCGTACTGGGCCCATAACCCAGAGGTCGATGGATAGAAACCATCCTCTGCTAACTCAGTACGAGCGGCGATTGCTCAGTTGTAATACGCAAGGTGATGTGGGTTCGAGTCCCGTCGGGGTCATTTACAGCAGAGTGGCGCAGCGGAAGCGTGCTGGGCCCATAACCCAGAGGTCGATGGATCGAAACCATCCTCTGCTAACTTAGTACCAATGGCGATTCCTCTGTTCTAATACGTGAGTTGTTGTGGGTTTGATGCCCATCAGGGTCATTTACAGCAGAGTGGCGCAGCGGAAGCGTGCTGGGCCCATAACCCAGAGGTCGATGGATCGAAACCATCCTCTGCTAACTGAGTTTTATTCGTTTTTCCTCTGCAACTGGAAATCATGGGTGGTCAAAAGATCTCAAATGAATGAGTAGATTCTCGACAGAGCTGTTTTTTGCCACCAAAATACATCATTAGATTCAAATCGTCAAATTCAGGAATCATAGCTTCTCATGCAAAGACGTACAGCAGTGTAGGGCAGCGGAAGCGTACTGGGCCCATAACCCAGAGGTCGATGGATAGAAACCATCCTCTGCTAACTCAGTACGAGCGGCGATTGCTCAGTTGTAATACGCAAGGTGATGTGGGTTCGAGTCCCGTCGGGGTCATTTACAGCAGAGTGGCGCAGCGGAAGCGTGCTGGGCCCATAACCCAGAGGTCGATGGATCGAAACCATCCTCTGCTAACTGAGTTTTATTCGTTTTTCCTCTGCAACTGGAAATCATGGGTGGTCAAAAGATCTCAAATGAATGAGTAGATTCTCGACAGAGCTGTTTTTTGCCACCAAAATACATCATTAGATTCAAATCGTCAAATTCAGGAATCATAGCTTCTCATGCAAAGACGTACAGCAGTGTAGGGCAGCGGAAGCGTACTGGGCCCATAACCCAGAGGTCGATGGATAGAAACCATCCTCTGCTAACTCAGTACGAGCGGCGATTGCTCAGTTGTAATACGCAAGGTGATGTGGGTTCGAGTCCCGTCGGGGTCATTTACAGCAGAGTGGCGCAGCGGAAGCGTGCTGGGCCCATAACCCAGAGGTCGATGGATCGAAACCATCCTCTGCTAACTTAGTACCAATGGCGATTCCTCTGTTCTAATACGTGAGTTGTTGTGGGTTTGATGCCCATCAGGGTCATTTACAGCAGAGTGGCGCAGCGGAAGCGTGCTGGGCCCATAACCCAGAGGTCGATGGATCGAAACCATCCTCTGCTAACTGAGTTTTATTCGTTTTTCCTCTGCAACTGGAAATCATGGGTGGTCAAAAGATCTCAAATGAATGAGTAGATTCTCGACAGAGCTGTTTTTTGCCACCAAAATACATCATTAGATTCAAATCGTCAAATTCAGGAATCATAGCTTCTCATGCAAAGACGTACAGCAGTGTAGGGCAGCGGAAGCGTACTGGGCCCATAACCCAGAGGTCGATGGATAGAAACCATCCTCTGCTAACTCAGTACGAGCGGCGATTGCTCAGTTGTAATACGCAAGGTGATGTGGGTTCGAGTCCCGTCGGGGTCATTTACAGCAGAGTGGCGCAGCGGAAGCGTGCTGGGCCCATAACCCAGAGGTCGATGGATCGAAACCATCCTCTGCTAACTGAGTTTTATTCGTTTTTCCTCTGCAACTGGAAATCATGGGTGGTCAAAAGATCTCAAATGAATGAGTAGATTCTCGACAGAGCTGTTTTTTGCCACCAAAATACATCATTAGATTCAAATCGTCAAATTCAGGAATCATAGCTTCTCATGCAAAGACGTACAGCAGTGTAGGGCAGCGGAAGCGTACTGGGCCCATAACCCAGAGGTCGATGGATAGAAACCATCCTCTGCTAACTCAGTACGAGCGGCGATTGCTCAGTTGTAATACGCAAGGTGATGTGGGTTCGAGTCCCGTCGGGGTCATTTACAGCAGAGTGGCGCAGCGGAAGCGTGCTGGGCCCATAACCCAGAGGTCGATGGATCGAAACCATCCTCTGCTAACTTAGTACCAATGGCGATTCCTCTGTTCTAATACGTGAGTTGTTGTGGGTTTGATGCCCATCAGGGTCATTTACAGCAGAGTGGCGCAGCGGAAGCGTGCTGGGCCCATAACCGAGAGGTCGATGGATCGAAACCATCCTCTGCTAACTGAGTTTTATTCGTTTTTCCTCTGCAACTGGAAATCATGGGTGGTCAAAAGATCTCAAATGAATGAGTAGTTTCTCGACAGAGCTGTTTTTTGCCACCAAAATACATCATTAGATTCAAATCGTCAAATTCAGGAATCATAGCTTCTCATGCAAAGACGTACAGCAGTGTAGGGCAGCGGAAGCGTACTGGGCCCATAACCCAGAGGTCGATGGATAGAAACCATCCTCTGCTAACTCAGTACGAGCGGCGATTGCTCAGTTGTAATACGCAAGGTGAAGTGGGTTCGAGTCCCGTCGGGGTCATTTACAGCAGAGTGGCGCAGCGGAAGCGTGCTGGGCCCATAA
>JAHWDR010000171.1:0-33461 GCA_021346845.1 Apeltes quadracus
GGTGGCTTTCCGTGGTTCTTCTTCTCCTGTTTAATGGCGGATCATATCTTCACGACATATACCGTCACCTACTGGATTACTACACAGGAGTGTTTAAAAGGACGTTGGCAATTGACATAAATCATAAAATAAAATCAAAACCTAACCCCCCTCCCTCAAAAAAAAGAGAAAAAACAAACCTAAATGATTCTACTTAAATAATGAGATACTTGTCTTTGTTTCTGTATTCCATGTAAAATATTATGGATCTCATTTTCTGTATCATTCTTTCCATTTCTGTCTGAATTGGTCATATTTCTTACATCTAAATAATACATGTGTGACACATCTGAAATCAGTCAATTTGCTAACCATGTAGCGTTATTACTACTCCAGACCAATAGATGGCAGTGTGTCAGTAGAGCACTGGCGGTAAACAAAGAAACAGGAAGTGGTTGAAATGAGAGAACCAGAGAGGGCATTTGTTATTTTATTCTTTCCTTTGAATTCCAGATGAGGAACAAATATGTTTTGCTTCCAGATTTGTTTAGCTTTGTCTCATGTGAACTTTCTGTTGAATTGTCACTCATTTGTTGATGATAAATGGATGCGTCTAGTGCTTTTAGGTTGGCTTTTGTTTTGAAAATACTGCATTGCTTCATGTGAAATAAGACCATCGTATCTCAAGCAACGTGTATATAATCTTTGTTATTCTCTGACTCCCATCCATTTTGCCACCTTAGCATAATCTTTTACTTAATTAATGCTTTAGCATCTCCTTTACCCAGCGGGATTTGAATTTCTACTTGTTCTGCTTCCAGAGCTTTTTTAGCTATTTATCAGCATTTTCATTGCCCTCAATTCCATAATGGCCTGGAATCCAACAGAACTGCACCGCTACCAAGGTTTAAAGAATTTAATAGCAAATGCTGTACCTTTCGAACCAAATCTTCATGCATTGCATTATCAGTTATAAAACTTTAAAGTACTGCCATAGAGTCAATACATATAACTGATCTAAGAGGTTTTATTTCTTCTACCCACCCAAGTGCAGTTATTATTGCGGTCATCTCTATTGAATATACTGATAAATGGTCACTCATTTATACTCGTATCTTTTTCCAAATTCTAGGATATATACAACGATACCAGTGACCTTTGGGATCTTCAGAACCATCTGTAAATATTTCCAAATATTCCCAATATGAAGTATGTAAATAACTTTAGTTATTTAATGCTTTAGTTAAACATTGCTTAGCGTGATGCTCACCTTTTTCTGCTAGCAGATCAATATTTACCTCTGGAACAGGAAGCAGCCATGAAGGAACACAACTTAAGGCTAATGCTGGGCCATACTTCACCTCTTTTATTCCATAATGATTCACTAATTTGTCAATATTGTAATGGTAATATATGTTATAGCATAGTCTTATATTAACAAAGTGATTATTGTCTGTATCAAACTAATATGTGAAAGCAGGGTGATTCAAAGTTTATGTTCTGCAGATGTGGAAGCAAGGACGAGTCAACTGCCCCTACGCAAGAGGCCAAACAAAGGAGCTGTGTTACCCCATTTTTAACTATGTTTCTTATCTCAACTTTTCCTATATTTTCATTTGTGCCGACTGAGAATGTTCCTTCACATGTGTGTATAAAAGCTCGAGTGTTTATGAGCACTCGAGGATGCCATTTTCCACAGAGCACCTGATACGTGTCTGTGTTTTTTGACCTCCTGCTTGCAAGCAAATAAATGGACAACTTTGATCATATTTATCAAGACCCTGTTTTTCTTATTAGACAAACATCGAAACAAGTCATTCTCTTCTACAAGCTTTTATTGAAATATTCCACAACAATATTCCAATCAAACCAACTGGACTTCTAAAATATTCCAACAACCACTAAGTACTGATATAGCTGCAACTTCCTTTTAACCTTACCCAATGATGTTAATGATAATATCTCAATTTCTCTCATTCTCAATTTAATAGGGGTTTCCTTAAGATTCTACTAATAATGCACTTGTAGGAGTGGTTTTAAAAGCACCGAGGGCAATCCTCAAAGCCTTAAAACTGCATTCTCTCAATTTTCTTTAGCGAAGTCTACATGTTGAGGCTATATATTCTACAGCCATAATCAATAGTTGATCTTATCAAGGCTTTACTGTATACATATTAATCAGAGACAGCCTGACAGCTCCCCAATTATGTCCAGTGACCATTCTCATTAATTAATTATTCTCATTGATTAATTACTTTTTTACACTTAGTTTATACATGTTCCATGTAAGTTTGGCATCTAACCATATTCCTAGGTACTTAAATTGTTCCCTTCTCTCAAGTTGCTGCATATAAAGCATGATTTTATAAATTTTCAGGAAATGTTTTCCTAGTAAAATAAACAACGTGTGACTTTGTGATAGAAAATGTAAAACTCCAATCTATTCCCCACTGTTCCAGTTCATAAATGTCCTATTGAATTTTAGCATTTTAGCAATTTTAGCATTAATATATGGAATGTTACCTGGGTTACTTGAGGTCTTTACCTGGTTTAGGAAATGGAAGGATTCCTGCCCATTTCCATATCCTCGGTAATTTACCTTCATTCCATACTTTATTAAACAGCTTAAAAACTTTCTCCAATAAATTATCAGGCAATTTTCTAAACATAGCATAACATAAGTTGTCCACTCTTGGTGCAGAGTATGCAGTATTATTCAATGTTCTTTTTAAGTTCAGACATACTCATTTCAGAATCCATAATAGACATATTTGATTCACTGGCATTTAAAATACTCTTCTTTCCTTTTTTTATACCGTTCCTCGATGGCTACCCTTATGTATGTCTGCAAAAGCTTTAGCCAGCATATTGGCCTTTTCTATATCTATGATTGCCTGGGTCCCATCCTTAGTTAGGACAGAAACCTGAGAAGGCTTGAATTTGCCCATCATCTTCTTAATCATCATAGAACTTGACTTAAGTTGGTCTCTCTTCTAATTGAGCAGCAAAACTGTCTCCATGATTCTCTCTTGGCCTCCTTAATTATCTTTCTGGCTAGTGCCTTCTTCCTTTGATAATAAAATTACATTGTCCATTGTTAATGTTTTACGCAGATTCTTAAAAGCTCTATTCCTATCCTGAATAGCAGTAGAACATTTAGCATTCCACCATGGTGCATTGGTTTGTTTCTTTTGATTTTGATTAATAGGAATGCTTTGGCTGGCAGCCGTCAATATATAAGAACTGATACTCCTATTCATGTCATCAACCGTCTGATCATTATTAGTTGACTTTCCTCATTTCCACAGTTTTCTACAAATTTCTCCCAATCATCTTTTTTTAAATTCCATCTTTGGGGCATACAACTTTGTTCAATCTTAAATTCGATATCTATTGTACATGTAATTGGGAAGTGATCACTACCCATGCTTGTATTTTCTATCTATTTCCCATTCACATCTACTGGCAATTTTCCTTTCTACTAGAGTTAAATCTATACAAGTTTCATTTTTATAAATTCATTCTAGTATTATAACCTTTATTTAGACACACTAGCATTCTATCATTCATCATTTCTTCTACTGCCTCACCATTCAAGTCTGTCCGTTTACTACCCCATAGACTGTTGTGAGCATTGAAGTCCCCACACCAAATCTCTCTATGGCTTCTCTTAACAATACTTTCCAATACCTCACTATTTAATGCTTTGCATGGAGTATAATAGTTAATGATAGTAAGGTTTCCACTACCTTTATTAAATATTTTAGTTACCACACATTCATGATCCTTGGATTCAATAAACCTATATGGAATTCCTAATTTGATTAATGTCATACACCCTCCTCCTGTCTTTTCCTCTGTTACATCTAATGCTATTATATCCTTTCAATACAAAATCAAGGTGTGGTTTTGATCATGTTTCTTGAATGCATATGACCTCAGGCTTTTCTTTCAGATTATGAATATATCTCTTGAGTTCTTGACCATTTGCTGTTATGCTTCTGGCGTTCCATTGAAGAATGAAAAACACCATGAGGCTTTTAATCACTATTTTGACCCTCATATTTACAGTTCAGTATCTCTTGAATTTTACTAGCTTGTGAGCTGAATCCTAAAAAATCATTAGCAATATCCACGATTGCTTTTACTTTGTTCCTTCCCTGAGGAAGTTCAGTTGCTTTACTGATCACTGCACAAATGAAGGCAGTGAAGTCATTTTTCTTGACTATCAGTATTTCTCCTGACATTTTCTTTTTGAATTCACAGCATCCTGACTGTTGAGAATTACGTCTAGGCCCAATAACCTGTTGTACTCTCTCGTTAGGATGGCTCCTGTGGTTTACTCTGTTTATTATGTTGCTAGCCTTTGTTTCCCGAGTTTGCTCTGATGTATAAGGGGAGACAGTTTTGCTAGCATCTTTCTTTTCTATTTCAATTTTCTTAACCGCATCAGCATATGAAGCTTTATGGATAATTTTGCATTTCTGAACTTCTTTTGCCCCTTTGTGCTTCTCACAACCTCCATAAGCTGCACTACGATTGCCCCCACAATCACAACATTTTAACATAGCATCTTGTTCACATTTGCCATACTCCTCCACATTTTGCACATCTCATTTTTCCTCGACATTGGCTAGCAGCATGGCCATACCGTTGGCAATTAAAACATCTTAACGGTGCCGGTATATATTCTCTCACTTAGTTTGACATGCATCCCATTTGAACCCTGCTGGGTAGTTCTTTCTTGAAGCTTAATAGAATAGGCTTTCTGTTCCATCTTTACCTTTTGTCATTCGCTTAGCTTCAAATAAGTCATAGTCTTTTAAACTTTTCATGATCTTTTCTATTGAAACTGAGGTTGGGATACCAGATATTACTCCTCTGATCTTAGATGCTGCACCCGGAATATGTGATTTTACTTTGAGGTTGTTGAGTGTGGTTTTCTTGAGAAAATTATTTTGTTGTTCCTTAGAATTTGCAAATATCAGTATCCTCCCGTTCCCCATCAAATGTGGGTGATTTATCTTTCCTATTTCCTTCTCTATTGCTTTTGTGATATGTATTGGATGCATGTCTGGCCCTCCCTTTTGATCCAAAACCATTATAACTTTCCAAACTTCACTTTTTTACTACTGCTGCTTCTATGGAATCCCCTTCCATCTCTGATCTTTGCCGTACATTTAGCTTGTCGCTAGAAATGACCTCATCCCAAAACATTGCACCTTCATCAAGTAAATTGTCTAGGCCTACTGGTATTAAAGATCCCCCAGATGTCTCAGCCATTGTCCAAATTACATTCACTGTGAGTAGTTTATTTGATTTTACCGTCGCAGTTCAAACCTTTCCGCTTCAACGGAACCGCCTCGCGTCCAGCCGGGCCGGTCCCTTACCGTGGCTCAAGATGAAATATTTCTTAGACAGCATTTGAACTGGGTGACGTTTAAATTAATTTGACATGTGAAGCGTTAAGTTACACCTTACAAGTAACTCCACTTTCCCAAATGTGAGCTAATACAGAACATGAAAAACTTAAAGCAAAACGTGGTATGTTTCAAAACATAGTACGTTTTGTTCAACCCAAATATCGTAGGCTTTGTTTTTTTAAGCTTTAACCACATACATTTAAGATGTGAATTTAATTTCTGAATGTAAACATGTGTAGAGCACTGACAATCTTCTGTGCTTCCTTTCCACTTCTGGGGGGCATTCCATCAACGTAGCGAAGAATTGCCAGACTTAGGTGTAAGCTCGAAGCTTGACTAAACTCCACTTCCCAATCTAGCTTCCCAATCTCAAATCGTTCCATCAAGTGAAATCAGCTGGCTCCACTTGACACTTAGTCAAGCCTCAACTTGTGCACGCCCACAGGGAACGACAACTGTCCAAAATGCCGAAAAGCAAGGGAAAAGAGCGTGCAGAAATGTTCTCCGCAGCGGAACAAACCCTCCTCATGGAGGTATATGAGGGTTACAGCCACATAATCCGAAAGAAGGGGAATACCGCGTGGGATAAATAAAGCGAGGGATGTGGCGTGGCAGAACATTGCCGACAGGCTGAATGCATAAGTGATAAAGAAATTTAAGTATTTCAGCATCATCATGTTATATAAATCCCCCATCAAAGGGACAAAAGGTTTTTGTTTTAAACTAATCAATTATGTGGATCCATTAATGCAACCGAATCCCTAAAATTAAAAGGAAAATCCCCAAAGAACAAAAAGACAGCCCTAATAAGAAACATTCATATAAACATAATTAAAATAGCATTATTGTTTCACTGCAATTTATGGGAAATTCTCCATATTTTATCATTTGGCAGCCCTAGTAGTAATGTTAGAAAGTGATAGAAAGCGAGATCAGGAAGATTGAAAAGGATGCAAGTATGAATCCAAATGCACAGCAAAAGGTCATTGTTTTACTGTATTTAATGTTCCATTCTGTCTCCACAGCGTGACCTGCGTGACCCACCAACATAACATTCAAATGTTTCAACACTACTAAATTGTAGAAAAAGATTCTAAAAATGGATTTAAGAATAGAGCTCCTCAAATTAAGCAAAATGTGCATCCCTATAGAGGTCCCCCACGGCCCTCCCATCCATGTCCTCTGGCATGGGATTGGGGTCCTCCCATCTCTCCTCCAGTGTGACGTCCAGGAGCCTCTCCCTGCGGATGGTTGCGATATTAAGGGGGATGGCACAGGCCACCATGACATCGCAGGCACGTTCTGGAGCAACCCTCAGGTATTTCAGACACTGGAACCTGTAGGTATTGGCACAAATAGACATTTGAAACTGTAGGGTTGTCTGGGCAGCATTGTAGTTTGAAGGCTATTATCTGAATAGGAGGCTGAACCTGGACTTTAGTTGGCCAAAAACCATCTCAATTCGTGCCCTGGTGGAATTGAGGGCGCCGTTAAAGGCCTCCTCTGCCTCAGTCCCTGGATCGCTGTATGGCGTTAAAGGGTAAGGAAGATGGGGATAACCCCTGTCTCCAAGGAGGATACCGTCAAACTCCCCTGCAGGGTGAGAAAGGAATGACTGTCATGTACGTGACATTACACATTGAGACATAATGAATGTTCATTTTAAGCTCGATATTCTCAAGCTTGACCTGAAGATTCTGGCATCATGCACCCCCCCCCCCCAGGCCATTTTGCCTTGATGTTTGTGATTAAATAATTGGCATCACAGATCATCTGTCAGCATGTAGGGTAACAATCAGCTATGCTTGAGACTAATGTTGGGACAATCATGACTTCAGTAGTAGGCTGCATATCTGTAAATTCAGACTGTGGTGATTTCTCCGGTCCACATAATCCCTTTCTACTCGTCCGGATGGGGCCACAATTCTCACATGGCTGCAATCAATGCAGCCAAGGACATTGGGGAAGCCTATGTGGAAAAATGAAGGTACAACATCATCACCACTTTACACTTTCCATCAAATGCATTTGAATGTCACAACCCTGCAATTGCATAGAATGTCTCCTGGTCGGAAGGCCCGTTGAATTATCCGGGCATCTTCATTCACTGGGATGTCAATGAATGGACATGCCATGTTGGAATGTCTCACTCAATCGCTCTCCCTCTTTGTCTCTCTCCCTCTCTTGAATGCACTGCCAATAGAAGGCAAGAAGGGTGTGTGGGGGTGGAGATTGGAGGGCATTTACATTCAATTGATTTGGTGTACATATTCAATCTTTTATTTTCAATGCCTCAATTTCCTTTTATTATATTTTGTTTGCTAATTAGTTTAATTTAGCACCAAATACATTTGACCTGTTAAACTCATAAGGTTCCTCTCCACTGAAATCTTTTGTAAATTATTAGTGTTACGAATTGCTTATGTGTTACAAACTGTTATATTGGCGTGTTTCACCCTGTTAAAGTGTGTTCGTTCTGTGTTGTTATAAAATCTAACCATTACTGAAAGTAGCTATCAAGAATGCCACATGTCACGGGGTCATATAAAAAATGTCACCTCGTCATAAATCACACCCCACCTCCCCCTTTTGCTGTAAAATTAGTACTACCGAGGCAGGACTCAGATGCAGAGTTGAAAATAACAGAAAAGGACTTTAATAGTAAAAATTCCAACTAACTAAAAAATCCCCAAAAGGAAAAAAACGAACTAGAATCAGGAACAAGACGCTCGACATCCACAAGGACAATCAACAATGTTACCCCAAAGGGAAAAGAGACACACGTGGCTTAAATACACAGGGGAAGACAGGACAAGGCAGGAAGTGAATCTAACCCAGGCACACAAGAGACATAACAGGAAATTAACCCAAACAGTGACAGTATTTCTTATACACTAACTTAATCAATGAAGTTCACAAATAATATATTTGAAGAATGTTTTGTCTTACTGTACCATGAAGACGATCACACAACAGCTACTGCCTTCCTGCCAGACTAGCTGTCCGGCTGTACTGCGTCTGGATCCTGTTACAAATAAATATTATGAATGCTGTATAACTGACTTTTATTATGTGGATTGTGTTGTATACTCTCACGTGAGGTCTTCCTGCTGAATACAAATTGCCCTTCTGGAACAAAGAATGAACTGAACTGACTTCACATCCATTATACGCATATACAATTTACATGATACCTCAGGCCTTCTGGAATCCAGTGTTAAGTCTCCTCATCAGCTGCAGAAGCTCCTTTCCGTAATGCAGAAGTTCCTTCGCCCTGCCATATTGAATATATATTTTTTTTTGACAGGACGTGCTAAGCCATGTGCTTTGAAAGGATATTCACTGGACCTTCGTCTGGTGGCAGGAGAGTATCTGTCGCCGGATCCTGAAAGGCAAAGTATAGGCTAAATAATAATACAGTTTATATAGTGCTTTACATGGTAGTCTACTCAAAAGACACTTTATAGTAAAACCAGCACATTTAGCACATAGACAGCAATAAAACCAACACATAAAACCAGCATATTAAAAGAAATTTAAAAAGTGTACAACTTTCCTAGTAAGCAGATATTTCTACATCCTTCCGCGTTAAGCAGCAGCTTAAATCGAGAGACAAAGTCAACACTAAGTCAAGCGGGGCTTTTTCAAGCTGCGTAATTTCTTCATCATCATCCTTGTGAAACAAATTGTGTGTGCTTCTTGATTTAATTATCAGTGATTTATTTTCAAAAAGCTCTTAAATGCATGGGAGTTTCTTATGAATAGAAAACATAATACAAATATTATATATATTAAAATATATAATATTCGTTGAAAGCCCTAATAGAGGCCCCAACACGTTTGTGTTTAAGCCACTATAGGGCAAACATGTTCGCACTAGGGCTGTGCGGTATTACCGGTATGAAATATCCGTACGGTATGGATTTCTCACATACCGGGGTTACTAACAGCTGACCTGCTCTTTGGCAGGCAGCGGATTTTATTTGTACACGTCGTCATCACAGCGATGCATGGAGCTACTTAGTCTTATGTGTGTTGAGATTGAGTCATGGTTACAACTTTATAACAACAATAAATAACCCACAACACAACAGCTTGGGACATTTTGTAATACTAATAAATTATTAGTACTACAAAATGTTGTAATAAATTATAAATGTACAAAATTGTACATTTTATAAAAATAATCTCCGCCGAACTGCATGCTGGGTACAGTTATCACAAATCTCGTTACTACCTGAAAACACGGACAAGAGCAATGGAGGAGGAGGAAGAACAAGAGACGGGAGATACACCAACAACTTGTACCCAAAAGAGGAGGTGTGTCTGCTGCCAGAAAAAAGTTTATTGTAACGTATGTCGAGCCGTTGTTAACGCTACTGGTGGCAACACTAGCATTTTACTCCATCACCTTAGCAGAAAACACGTGTTGGAGTGTTTGCGATTACGGTCCTCGGATTCGAGACCGTCAACCAGTCATGGCGGAGCGAGTGAAGCGGTGAAGCGAAAGGGTCAGACGTCGCTTAAAGAGGCATTTGCTCGAGGCGATGCTTGTGACAAAAAAAGCAAGCGATGGAGCGACATTACGGAGGCAATAACGTTCCACCTCTGCAAGGACGTAGTCCCGCTACGGACCGTAGATAAAGACGGGTTAAAGCATTGGATCCAAGGTAAATTTTACCGGGGCGAAAGTGAGCCAAACCTCAGCATAACGGTGCTGACAACCACACCGGAGAAATAATTTCTAGTGTTAATAAAACGATTATAAAAAAATTTTGTTTTGAAAAGGAAGCCATGTTTAAGTTGTAAGATCTCTTCCGTTTTAAATACGTTGCAGTTTGCACAATAAAAGATGTTTATATTCTGATTCCTTTATATATAAAAAAAAAATAGCGTGATATACCGTCATACCGTCAGAATGATTTTTAATACCGTGATATGGATTTTTGGCCATACCGCACAGCCCTAGTTCGCACAAACAATCGCTTGACTTCCTGAAACCTGGATCAAACCGGAGAACAAATCTACCCCAGCCGCTCTCTCCTCTGCCTTCTCCTTCAGCCACACACACACTGTGGCAAAGGCTTACTCATTTCACCCAAATGGAGCTTTTCCCTCTATCCCCTTACACCCTACTGTCTTTCGAATGCTACGCTGTGCCAATTACTGACCCGGTACAACTAAATATTGTTCTTGCTCTTTGGGTCATTTCTTAGAAGAACTGGACATCCTCCTGTCCAACATTCCTGAAAATGCCCCTCTGCACATCCTCCTGGGCGACTTTAAACATCCCAACAGAGAAGTCATCCGACCTTATGCTCTTATTTTCTTCGTTTGAACTGTCTCTCAGTCCCTCTCCTCCTACTCACAAAGCCGGCAACCACCTTGACAACATCTTCACTAGAAACTGCTCTGCCACTAACCTCACTGTAACTCCACGTCACGTCTCTGATCACTTCATCTCCAGTTAAACAACTCCAAAACCAAAGGTCTCCTCATTGGGACCCCACACCAACATCGATCTTCCCCCTTGACTGTTTATTAATTCGCTGACCATGACATTCCACTGACATCCTCTATAACAAACCTGGGGGCTCGATTTGACCCACACCTATCATTTAACACCCACATCCAACATATCTGTAAGACCGCATTCGTTCATCTCCGGAATATCTCAAAACTCCTCTTCCTGATGCAGAGAAGCTGGTTCATGCCTTTGTCTCCTCCATCAATGTGTTCACGGCAGCGCACCATTGTACCTTAAAGAACTACTCACTACACATAACCCAACCCGTTATCTCCGCTCCTCTGACAGTCACAAACTCCAGGTCCCCAGGTCTAAACTCTGCACCATGGGAGACAGGGCCTTCCAGGTGACTGCGCCTCGACTGTGGAATGCCCTCCCCGACCACCTGAGGGGGCCACAGTCTTTAGAAGTTTTTAAAAACAAATTAAAGACCTATTTATTTTTTATTGCTTTCTCTTAGTATAACTGTTTTTAGCTACCTCTGAATGTTTTGTCAGCTCTCCCCTCCACCGACTCCTCTCTCTTAAATCCAAACGCTGCCGCAGAGACTCTCTTCTCAACTCTGCCCTCCTCTCGCGACTCTCTGTCCTCTTACGATGGGCCGGCAAATCTCCTCCAGCTCCGCGGCTGTCGGAATCGGTGCGTGCCGTGAGAGCCACTATGCGAGCATCGGAAAGGAAATGGTGTAAATATAAACGACCTGATGACCTGCATGCTGTTGAATCTCTTCTCTTTTGTATTTTATATTATATCCCAGAGAAGATATTTATATTTGAACATATTATCAGGGGAGAGCGCGAACGCAGTCCCCCACTACCAGAAATTATGCAATCGAGATTCCCACATTTGGGGAATTCGCAAAGGTCAGCTCAACCGGAGTGCAATGGCTAAGCCTCGCCCTGGGTGAACCACCTTCTTGATCATGGTATCTCCCTTGCCAGGTAAGTATGAGTTGTACACGTCAGGGTCAGGGAAGTCTTTCACAGACGTACCAAGCTGACCGATGGTGCTGACCATCAGGACAACACCAAGAAAACAGACACTAGAAGGCCTCCAACAACCTATAGGAAGTTCATGTAGAGTAAAGTCATAAGCACCGGGGATGACAAAGATTATATACATTTTACTTGAGATATGATGCTCTCATTTCCCATGAAGCAATGCTGTATTTCCAAAGCAAAAGCCAACCTAAAATCTCCAGCTGCATCTATTTATCTTCAACAAATGAGTGACAATTCAACAGAAAGTTCACATGAGACAAAGCTAAACAAAACTGCAAGCAAAACGTATTTGTTCCTCATCTGGAATTCAAAGGAAAGAATAAAATAACAAATGCCCTCTCTGGTTCTCTCATTTCAACCACTTCCTGTTTATTTGTTTACCGCCAGTGCTCTACTCACACACTGCCATCTATTGGTCTGGAGTAGTAATAACACTACATGGTTAGCAAATATAAAGATTACAATTCAACTAAGAACTGGACATGAGTAACTCTATGATGACTGATTGCATTAGATATGGCTCAGCCAAATTTAAGAAAATACAACCGATTGAAGATACACTGAATTATTTTGGTTATAGCATGGTAACATCAAGAACAATGAGCGCTCCTCTCTCTCTCTCGCTCTCTCCCCCTTCAGTCAGGATTTTCAATTTTGTAAAATGAGGCACAAATTGCAGCATATGAATAGTTGGAAGTAACAGGAGTAGAAGTTTGAATACAGTACATTGAAAGTGTCTTTACTAGAATATTATGTATCTGTTTTAAAACAGGGCTGTGACTTTCTGTGTTGGTTTGCGTGCGTGGACTATTTATGCACACAAAGTCAAATCATTATCAGGGTAAGTTATTTTCGACACGTTTGGAGGGGTGCACCGTTCCTGGAGGTACTGCAATACCAGGTCGATGCGTGGAGTGGACGGAGCAAGCCCCTATTCCATCTCCCTATTCCAAAAATCAATTTAATATATGGTCCCCGGGTAGGGGACGTATCAGATATTAAACTGATAAGAACAGATACTACACTTGATCTTAGCCAAAAGGCCGAGAAGCGATAACCTCGTCACGTCGGAGATGAGCACCTCATCCCCCTCACAGATACTCTCACGGATGGTTTGCGAATTGGACTCAAACTTTAATAATCACAAAATAAAACAACAAGAGAGTGTATAACAGCGACAATGTACCACTGGTATAATTTTCACGACATTCACGTTAAACTCGTGTTTGCAAATGCGTTTGCCTGTTTACTTCCGGACACGTGGTACGCTTTAGTCCAATGAGAAGTAACGTTACAACACCGATAAATATCACGCCCAACTATCAGACACAATAAAATATAAATTATCTTCATACAAGTATCGGTATATGCTTTCCTAAACGACGTATAACGGACCTCGTCAGTTCAAACGAGAAATGTTGTAACGCTTCAAAACTCTCTCGCCGGTCACCAACAGATCCGTCTCTAGTGGGGAGGACAGCGAACAGCACATTTCACGTCTCGTGTCTCACAAGCCGCTGTAATAGCAGGATAAGTGCGCAGTAATAATTACAATGAGTCCCACTACATCGAAGGGAAAACAACTCTGTCAAAAGTCCACAATACCAGCACACATGTACCAAATTAGGTTTGAGCAAAGTGACATTATTAACCATTGTCTTTACACGTAACCACTGCAATGGCCTCTAAGTTTAATTAAGAATGTAACTATTGTGGTGTCACTGTGACGGTAACTAACGTGCAGCCGAGTCCTGACGTATCGTTAACAGTCAGTTAGCCTGCTTGTCGCCATGTGGTCATGGAGGTGAAGTACCTCCGACCTGCAGTTATTTCAGCGTAAAGTCAGTCTAGACCGACGTTACGTTAAAGCCAACGCGCCCCTTGACGAGTATGAGTGTTGCCTCGACTCGGTTTCCTTTACGCAGAGTTAAAAATACAATTTAGTTTGATGTGCTAACTAGCAGCTAGCATTAGTTTAGCTAACCGTTAGCTAGCTTAATCAAAAAACAGGTGCTGCAGTGAAATACCCTTAAACGTACGAAACTTCCTTAGAATTGCTACATTTATAGTGTAAACGCTATTATTCCTACAATAATTGTCTATTTCTTTAGTCAAAGGGAGCTTACTGAAAGTTGTCTTCGGTAAATGCTGATGGGCGAGGTGGTCCAGTGGGACTGACAGCAGATGCGTGTTCGTTGCGCTTGACCGTGTGCAGAACGAGCTTTAGCTGTTAGCACAGCTTTCTAAACACGCCTTCATTTGATCAAAGAGCAACTTTGACAAATACAGCGTTTTGTTGTTAGGGAATCCTACATATTATTTTACTCACATACAAATGGTTATGAAACATTAACGCACACGCAATATCCAGAACAGACAACAATCATTAGACAAGAGAGCTCAAGTTAGTGCCAAAAGCATAAGACTGTGCTTGATTCCACCATTCTCTCCAAATGGGACACTCTTTGACCCTTGCAAGAGCTAAACCGATGATTATTTATCTAATTGTTTAAAGGGTTTCACTGCTACCCTAAACTAGCATTAAATAAATAAATACAGGAATAAATAAATGTGTGAATACATAATAAATAAATGACTGCGTAAATAACTAAATGTGCAGATAAATAAATACATGTATGAATAAATGAAAATAAATGCTGAAAGGAATATGGAAATAAGTAAACAAATGTAACCATAAATAAATAAAAGTTGATAATAAAACAGGTCTTAAACAAATACATATTTTTTTACATATCTGTTCACCTACATTTCTTCAATTATTTATGAATGGGTCTGTATCATATATTTATTTCTACATTTCTGTTAGCCTACATTTATACATGTATTACATTGTTGCCAACTCCGCCAACAGCTCACCACCACCACCTGTATTTGAAACGCATTTGAACACGCGGTTATACATATATTTAAAATTCATCTTTACAGTAAAAATAACCTTTGCTATTTCCTTATTTGCAACATTTGTCGGTGAAAACAAAGCCACCTGAAGCTATGGTCACGGCCCCATTAACAACCAAGAACAACATGAGACAGTTTGGGTGAGATGCGTTTGGTCCACAATATTGATATGAATCGGTGATGAATTTACCGAGGGCCTTGTGATGTCAAACGTATTCCTATAGGCTTAACGCTGGCGGTCAGCGTCATGGTCAGAGGAGCTCGTCCCTGCCGCCAGTGGATCGGCCCGGTACTTCATCCCGAGTGACGCTATACGCTCTACGCTGCGCAAGGTTTTATATCCCTTTTATGGCTAAAACTAAACGTTTTATACACCGTTTATGAAATTAAAGAAAATACACTAACCCTTGTAAATAGTCTTCTGCATGACTTAGCACTGTAACTACGCATGGACGGAGGCATATACGCTTATTTGTAGTTCACGTTCGGAGAAATTGTAGTTTCGAAGGTGCTGACTCACATGCACCTGCTGTCGCATTAGAACTACGTAGATTATTTATGATTAGACACCGGGACAGAACAAAACCTCACGGTCACTCACGGTCATCGTGAGTGCGCTAAAGTTCCTGGAACGACCTTTAAGAGCCACCGACGGGAGCGTTATTGCGGCCGCAACTGTATGATTTTTAACCTGTTTAGATTTTTTTTAAGTGCGGTTCCAGGACGGAAATAGCTCCTGGTGCTATCGGCGTAACTGGCAGTGGATTATTTAGGCTTTTTACACTTGACACATTTCACAGAAGATTTGCCGAGAGCAGGTATTTAATAAACTCGATTTACAGTTGTTACCTCTGCCATTATTTACCTAGTTGCCCGTTACCGAGGTGAAATGCATTCTGGGATATTTGACTCACAACAATGGGTCTTCTCCGATGCATTCTCTGTAAGAGAACCCTTACATCCGGGTATTATGACCGTTCTCGGCGAGACTGTGCTCGACAGATGACTTCCAGGTCCACACAAGAACACATATTGAGAAAGGGCCTCCATCTTAATGCATACATATCTGATTATATCGTTAATGTGTGCTTGTATGTTTTTATCTTATTTTACGTTAACCTATTTGATTCTATTTTCTCTTCACAGAGCCATCGCTTCTCCACCTCATCTTACATGGCTGCCCCAGAGATCGCCTCCCTCTCCTGGGGCCACATGAAGGTGAAGGGATGTCCCTCAAGCTACAAGGACTGTAAGGTCTGGCCCGGGGGCAGTCGGGCCTGGGACTGGAGGGAGACAGGGACAGAGGTTTGTGGAACCCAAACCATGATCCCAACAAAACACATGGAAGACCGCATATTCACAAGAATAACCAGTTGACACTATCTTGCCATTTCCCAGCATGCCCCGGGAGTCCAGCCTGCTGACCTCGAGGAGGTGCTGAAGAAGGGAATCGACATGCTGGTCATCGGCAGAGGCATGAATGAGGCCCTTCAGGTAAAACAAGACATTTAAGGGCCGACTCATTCAGCGAGGAATCAGCAGTTTATAATTAAATAATATTAAGACGATACCGAAGGAGAAATAACTTCAGCGTTCCATCCGTTTCTTCACCGTAAGCATTCATGGTCCAACAGTAGTGGTTGTCGTGGCCAAACCTTCAGATGCATTGCGAATGTAAAATTAACATTTTAACTCAGCTCCAAGTGATGAATACAAGTCTTTACTTCTACTGAAGTACACAATATAAGATTGACTTCAAAGTAAAAGTACTCTTTATGCAAAATGTTTCCTTTTGCCATCATTTAGATTACATTTTTGGTTTTGCATCAGTGTGCTCTCGCTTCAATGTGTTGTGATAAACTGAAGATTAGTACAGTTTCGTTTTTAAAGTTCTTTAATTTACAAATAAATAATCATTTATTTGTTATTTTTTTAATAAGCTGGATCTTCAAAGCAACCAGAAACTAATATGTTTTATTTGGTGTAGAAATACTCAAGAAAAGTGTCTCTATGGAGACACTTCCGCCGTGATTCTGTATCCTCTCAGGTCCCTTCCTCCACGCTGGACTTTGTGACGCAGAAAGGCATCGAAGTCAGGGTCCTGCAGACGGAGAAGGCCGTCGCCGAATACAACAAACTGGCCGGCCAGAGCGCCAAGGTGGGCGGGGTCTTCCACTCCACCTGTTGACGTCACCTTTTTCCCATAACGGAACAGAGAACAGCCTGTCGAGCACCATCCCCTACACTCCCCCTTTTCCCTAAACTGCTGATTTAGGGTCCGAGGAAAACCTCTGCATGTCCAATTAATTATGTTAAATTCAAATGCAAGTGCATTGGTCTTGACAGAATGTTAAAGCACAACGTCAGCTAAAAGTCATGTCATACGGTGAGAAGGTATGTAAAGTTCAGCACAGGCATTTCTGCTCGTTTCCAACAAAAAATAAAATTTGAAAATGAATTGTCTCGATCACATGGGTTTGTCTTTATCAGAAACGGTACAAATACTCCCCCTACAATTTGACTCAGCACGAGTAAAACACACTGGTGTTTCCTCCTACTTAACCATAACTTATTTTTTAAAGTAAAGGCCTCATCTGTGCGTCCTCTGTTTAAGAGTTCTGTCAGCGGCGGGCGGGTTTGGGCATGATGTAGACTTTGACGGGCTTGCTGAATGGAATGGTTCCCTCCACAGCGGCCTCTGGTGACTGCAGGCCGTCCACGCTGTCACTCCATCCCAGCTTGGGGGCCGACATGGAGGTCGTGGAGGAGGAGCTGTAGGCCAGCAGGAGGCGCACCTCGATTTGAGACGGCTCTAAACGAGAGAGAGAGGTAGACAGGCGGGGGGGAAAGAGTCAGTAAAGGAAATTAAAGTCTGGGATTTGGGTTGCATGCAGATTTGACACAATTCAAATTTTGTTTTCTTTTCCAAGAGGCTAACTTGATACAGGAGTAGGATTGGAGGGAATTAGTTGGAAAGATTTTTCTGTTTTTTAATGCGCTATTTAGAGTTAGATCAGCTGCCGTTTATCGATGTCTCACTCTTGAACCGCTTTTCTAATAAACTTTACACCTGGATTAACAGCAGAAAAATATTTCAATTTTCAGGATGTGCGTGGTGTGTGTGTCTGTGATACACACCTGTCCACGCCGTGTGTGACAGGTAAACCTGTGTGATGAGCCTGTGTCTGTCAGGCGCAGGCTTTCTGAAGTCTCCGGGTTTAGGATGGATCACATGACTCTGGCCATCTGGATACAGAACCTGGAGGGACACAATGCACAAAGAGACAGTGATTCTGCAGGTATTTTGATATCCACAGCCAACTAGTAGGCAGCAGAGGTGTTTCAGAAACCGCATGTAGTGGTTATGTAGAGGTCGGTCTTGCCACTAATATTCCTGAGCTCAAGTCAGGGTTTCCCACCGACTGCTAGAACTGAACCCACCTTTTGATTCCTTAAATTTAGTAGTTAAGGCTGTTTACATTTCTGGGCTCGGCGCCACAGGAAGCACAATGACAGACATGTTACAATATTACTGTGCAGATAAAGAAAAACTATTTAGCTTTAGTAAACATCCACAATTTGGCATTTGTATGTGAAGTATAAATATTACAAGGTTGAATGAAAAAAAAACACTTCAAATTAAGAGACGCCTTCTGATCATAGAGCAGGGGTGTCAAACGTACGGCCCGCGGGCCGGAACCGGCCCGCCTGGTGGTTCGGTCTGGCCCGCGGGATAAATCTGCATTATGGAAAAAAATAAGAATAAACTTAATTTTCGATAAAATATGCAGTTCCGATACTGACCGCTAGTATGCTAGTGGCGCTGTGGCGCTGCGTGTGAAGTCAGTTAATGTGTTCAGAATTGCTTCTCATCAGAAGCAAAATGGATTTTAAATCATTTATACATTTTGAGGTGTTTGATGTATTTTAACATGCAGGACAGTGTTTTAACTTCCACAAAACGGTCAATAAATGTTTTGCATGCATACATTTTTATGCATAATGCACTTAAATAAATGTTAAACTGGGTGAAAATGTTGTTGAAATTGCACATCATTTTCTTAAAAACACTTAGGTTGTTCATAATATATTTAGTAAAAGGACAATTCATTGCATATAAAGATTTTTATAATTTACTTCTTCTTTGCACTAATACAAAGAAAAAAGACTTATTTTGGCATGAGTTTGGCCCCCTTGAGATCCGATTAAGTTGTATGCGGGCCCCAGACCAGAATGAGTTTGACACCCCTGTCATAGAGTGTGTAGGAGTTAGTAAGTATTCCTGAAGACACCGCCATGCTGTTTCAAACCCTGACAGGTGTGTGGTTTGAGATCCAGAAGAAGGCGGATATTTTGCTAGTATGATTACATTGCAAGATGGTCTCTAGATTTTATTCAGAACTATCGTGTTCTATTCTTAAGTAAAGGGACTTTGCGCTTTTAAAAAACTTTAGGATTAATCGTTTTTTTAAAACTTCCCCTCCTCCCTCGTGTTCATTTATTTTAATCATTCTTTTAGTTTCTGATATGAACCTGCCGCGCTTTGCTGGTTTCTTTTTTGATCTATAACAATACTTTCTAACTCATTCATAAAAAAAGCTAAAAATCTTGTTGCGGTCTGAAATCTGCTAACCACTGTGACTCTGAAGCAGACTGAAACCCTCACAGGTCTAGGGAGGAGCCGAGTTTGGTAATGGAGTGGTGCACCGCACTGACCTGTACTTTCACAGTGTTCTGCGGATCCTGGACGTGCTCCAGCGTTGCATCGATGTCCAGCGCCACCACCAGGCCAGTGGTGAACCTCAGCGGATTGTCTGACTCCCCAGTTGGCTCTATGATGGTGGCTGTCGCCCGATGGATCTGTCAAGCGGAAGAGTCAATGAGGACGAAGAAAAGCACTCGCTATGTCAAACTGCGCAGGGCTTGACATATTGGTCATACTTGTTCAGGCAGCCTGAGCTGCAGCAGGCCGCTCTGTCTCAGAGTGGTCTGGAGGATCTTCACCATCTCCACCGGTTTGCAGGACGACAGCCGTGGCATCAGCTCCAACAGCGTGTCCACAAAGCTGTCCTGCAGGTAGGGTAGCTCGGCTAGAAACAACCTGGTAGTGGCAGACCATATGGAATAGTGAGAGGAGAGCATTGGGCATTTATAGACTCAGTGAGGGGCGAGGGAATTCTACCGATAATCACTGCTTATGCTGTTCTTTGAAACACGCAGATTTCTCAGGCAACAAATTTCATTTTTATCTCAGTAACAGAGAACGACTCAATGGACCCTATTCAGCATTTAAAATATGACCAACATTTCCCAATAAAAGAGAAGGTGGAAGAGGCGAGGAGGAGTAGGGAACAGCATTGATCGAACACAGAATGGAGGTAAAACAACAGACAGACTGATCTATCGTTGAGGAACATCAGCTTTAGTTGTGTCCATCTGTTATTAAACAGGCATCACAGAGACATGAGAGAACATGTGCCGATGTCTCCAAGGGGAAACATGAACACTGACGAACTATCTCTCAGAAAACTTGATTAATCTTCTATTCTTCCAAATTAAGGCTTGAAACATTTCTGTTTTCCAGTGCTGTTACTAAGGTTACTTTTGAGAAGTGTCACATATTGCACTGTAGCTTTCAAACAACTTATTGCCATGTTTCATTAAGCCTTTAGCCCAGTGGTCCCCAAACAATAATGGTTGACATTTGGTAGGGCTGGGTGATTTCATTGATTCTGCGATATAAAATCAATATTTTTTTTCCAAAGAACGTATCGTTTTTTTAGCCGCGAGTATCGATACATACGTCGCATTAAAATCCCCTGTGTATACCCCCGTTCGTGTTGCAGGAAGAGCGATTTGGTCAGCCAGCCGCTGGTGTTTCTGTGTAGAGCAAGTTACCCGTACTAACTTTACACAGACGCAGACGTCTACCTCTCACAAGAACACTCACAAGATGTCACCAAAATCACTCTGTCCCCTTTAAATCTCAGAATCAGAATATCAGGAAATTATGTAAGCATATCAAATTATATAGAATCGCATCGAATTATATCGTTGGCTGAATATCGTGATATATATCGTATCGTGAGCTGAATATCGTGTATCGTATCGTGAGATTAGTGTATCGCTACAGCCCAAACATTTAGTCACCCCTGCGATCGTCAAACCTTTGCTGTTACAAACTGACCCCAGCCCCTATCAGAGAAGGGAAAAGTTATGTGGCCCTCACAGGAAATATTTTGGGCACCCCTGCTTTAGCCTGTTTTTCTCCTTCTACTTTATTGGCATCAATGAGTTATTGCCTTTTGTTTCTATCTTATCTTCTTACATTTCAGTTCAGAAATTAAAGTTCAAATGGGCAGACAGTTTGGATAACAGACTCCAACAGATCATTTCTCACCTCTGAAATGACTCAATATCCTGCAAAAACTTCTCACAGCTGCTGATGAGGGGATCCAGCCTGAGAAGAAACAACCAACATCTGCATACAGGTGTGGACCACATTAACTGTATATGGTCTGTGTGTGTACTGACCCCTGCCTGGTGCGAGCAGTCAGGACGAGCTGCAGAGCTTTGGCCTGGAGGCGGACGTGATGGATGGTGGCCACCTGTCTGCTCTCCAAGCCGCCGTACAGAAACTCCAGCTTGTAGGTTTCCTCTAAGATCTACAAACACAAGCATAAACGCGTCAACATACAGCCAATGGGGCATGAAACTCACAGATTGGATCAGCACCAAAGAGAAAAATGAGGTATAGCAAGTATTACTTTTAGAGATGTCCCTAATCCCACGGCTAATCACAACTATTCAATATTACAGATAGAGATGTTCTAGCTGCTTGTCTACACGGTTTCGACCAGAAGTCCCCAGAGGTCCCAGGCCACAGACCAGTCAGTGGGCCAAAACTGACCTGATTTTCTCACTGTAAGTGTGTACGTGTGTACGTGTGTGTGTGTGTGTGCTCGGACCTGTTGAGCTGCTGCTGTGGCCGTGACGTTTTGTTTGAGGCAGAGAGGTACGGCCATGTTCCACAGCTTTTCCTGCAGAGCCTGAGGAAATGAGGCAACGCTAAACATTACTTTGAAACCAACAATTCCTTTAATGTCAGAGGGCCTCAGAGCAATATTAGTCAAACCATGGTAGACAAAACACACCTTCATGAGCAGAAGCTGGCAGCGCAGGTATGTAGCACAGAAATCAGCAGCTCCAGCAAGCTCCATCTGCAGCTCTCCCAGCCGCCGCAGGTCTCTGACGGTGAGAGACAGACGCATTCACATAATATTTTAAGTTTCTATACAGCGTATTCAATTTAAATATGGTCATTATTGTGTATCTGGAACTTCCAAAGAGGGTTTTTAATTATTTTGTAAATATTATTAAATGTAATGTCATGGCTCCTCCAAAAAAAAAGAATTTAGATCAAGATCGAAGGATTTGGTCTTGTTTTCTTTGCAAAACGGATAGACGTTTTGTAGACGAAATGTAGAAACGCCAGCATATACATCTTTTTTTCCCGTAGACTATGAATTTTGGCTGTAGAGTTTTTAGAAACCACAAAACAATCCTATGCAGCCTCCATTGGAATCAGATTCTACGAATGGTTTCATATTCATAATGTGGCATAATAGTGCAGCTTGATCTTTATTTGTAGCTATGCAGGAATACCAGCTTTTAGCAGCTGAATAGACACCTACAAAAACACTAAAACAGGCTGTGCGTGTGGATGCGTACGGACCGAATCGTGAAGTTCAGCAGCTCCTGGGCTCCGGGTGCTTCCAGGTTCTGGATGGTGCTGACCCGGTCCAGGCTCTGTTGCAGGAAGAGCTGAGCGGATTCCACAGAACCCGAACTACAACGCGAGTCCACCAAGTCCAGACCGTTGCCCGGCAACTAAGAGACAGGACAAAAGTTGCAGGTGAAAAGAAATGCGAGTGTGTTTGACCATTGGATTGATAATACAAAACCATAGGCCCACTTTTGCAACAATGGGTCCTGGCAATGTTGAGAATTTGCTCTTGTATCTTTTGGAATGGTGAAATAAATATATCGATTTTTTGGGACTGTCAGACAGACCAAACAGCCAAGTAGTGGGTGTCCCCTTGTGATTGGTGGTCCTCACTACTACTTTTTATATAAATAATCAATAGTCAAGTCAATAACCTACAGATGAATGGTTGCAAACTGGAACAATAACACCCCATTAAGCCGATAACGTTGGAACCTCCATTATTAACGGACCTGGAACGCACTCCTGTCTGTGCGCTTGTGAAAATAGGGGCAGGTAGTCACTTCTTACTCTGAGTGGCGGCACGAGGTGAGACAGACTGTCCCTCAGGTAGGCGTAGTGTCTGAAGGTGTGGTCGGAGAACAGCGCCGGCATGGTGGGACACGACTTGGCGGCGTTGAACACCAACACCAGAACCGCGATGTCTTGAGTTCAATAGAGTAAAGAAAGACAACAAGTGCAGTGATGCAAAGAAAGGAATTAAAAAAGTTATATACGGTTTTCTTTTTAAGTTAATTTTCTGCATCTTGGTATATCTTGGCATTTTGAAAAACAACATGAAACACAAAGATGTTGGGGGTTATTTTGTGCTTGTCACTAATGGCATATTAAAGGATACATTTTTAAGATAGAGGTGCAACGTAATTTAATCTAAGTCCATCGTAGAATTATTATTAAGAAAGTACTTAAGACATTTTAAGATTTCTTGAATATTTATAACCCATGCCTTATACATTTTGCCCGAGGACAAATAAGGGGTTAGGTGTCTTGCTCTAAATTCACAGCTTTAAACTCAGATTTGAGGACCAACTAAAAATGGCATCCTTTTTTAGATGGATTTGAGCCAAATAGCAAAGACAGGTGGATTGTTTTCTTTTGATACACTTACTAGGTCCTTAAAGCACAAACCTTTAGGTATCCATTTTACTTTTGTAACCAAACATCTCCTCAAAATGATTCTTTTCTCGCTTTTTTTTTTTATTTAAGAAACTGCTGACTCTAGAAGGCTAACCTGCCCAACACATACCAGATAGAGATGGGCCTGTTTTGGCCATACTGCCTGAACTTGCGGCATTACTAACGATGCAGACTAAGGAAAAACGGCACATGGTGGAGGCTTGTGGTTCAGCTCTTTTGGACTGGGGTTGCTGTGGCTGGTTCAGCGGTGACGTCTAAGTGCATTTCAGGCGCGTAAAGGATACAGGCTGGATCGTCCATGTCGGGCTCCGGTGTGTCGAAGTATGGGTGTGTGCTGAGCAGCTCAGGAACCAGTGGCAACACCAGCGTTGGGTGACGGGAACCAAGGAACTTCAGACACCTGGAGGCAAACACAAATGAGCTATTAGGTCATCATAGGACAGCCTCCATATAACACAGATCACATTCAGGGATTCATTAGTCATTAATGGGGCAGTTAGCTGGTGAATGAAACCAACCAGGTGCCGAACAAATAGCCCTCTGGGGCTACTCGTTACAGGTAAAGATGTTGATGTACCGGCATATCAGTTTCATTATTTACTAACTATTGGCTTCAAGTTGACCAAAGGATCAGTTAAACCCTCTTTAATAAGCGTCCTGCAGAATTATCCGAAGTACTGGATTTTAGATGCATTTAGACAACTTTAACAACACAACTGACGTGTATAAATATTCAACATAAAATGTAGTCAATGTAAATGTCCCCTTGCTGTTTTATCCAGCAACACTACTAGAGATGTATAGTGATAAAATCTTGCAACACACACTTACTTCCAGACGGAGTTGCGGTCGGTGGGATACTTATTGAGGTTCTTTAGCAGCTCCAGCAGAGCCAGCTGGACGCACTCTTTAGTGGAGACGTTGGTGTAACAAATCAACTCATGGAGGGCTTCTCTGATGTCACGAGACGAGTCCTTCAGGGTTTATGTGCAATTTGATTTAACAATAAGTTACACATTTTAGGATTTGAAGATTTACTCTTTGGCCAGTGTGTATGTATGTGTGTGTGTGTGTGTGTGTGTGTGTGTGTGTGTGTACCTCCAACACAGCGAGCACCGTGTCCAGCTGGTCCTCTCGGAGGGTTATATGGGTGGATATTTCTCTCAGCACGTGAATGGACTGCAGCCTCACTTCCTCAATCTCGTCGTTGAACATGTCGACCAGGAAGTCCAGGCACTTCTCGGCGAAGCTGGGAGACGAGCGAGCCAGCTTACTCAGCGCATCCACCGCCGCTATACGGACCTCTGGAGGAGGGTCAAAGACAGCGGAGTAAACACCAGCGGGGAAAAAGCACTCAAGTCCGCAACACTGACAGTGTAAAACCTGGGAGAAGTGATGACAACATATCATGTGATATACCAACGACCTTGAAAAACACAAAAATAGGTTGTATGGTCCATTTTGTTCTACTCACATGACTATAAGTCAAGAAAATCCTCATATTTCAACAAACCACATTGGTAACATCCAGCTTTAACCTTCTTTACTGTCAAACAAAGCCACACCGCGTCTCGCATACCGAACATTTCATCCTCCAGGCCGTGAACAAAGGCCCCGCAGGCCCCCGAGGCGATGAGGTAAACTGTGTTTCTGTCCAATTTCTCCTTTGGGGCATCGTCGGCCCATTTCTTGCCGGAAGAGAACTCTCCAGAAGTGAAGAGTTCCTTGGCACGTTCGTGGGCCGTACGCTTCCTCTGGAACGCAAAAACATTAAAGTGAGCGAAGGATTGCTGGTTCAACACCCTCAGAGCTTCTACAGAACAAACTTCCATAACTCACCCTGAGATCTGACATCAGCTTCTTATCCAACGTTTGTTCCAGGAAGTGAGGACTAACCTGCAGCATGGAACCCTGACACATGGGAAAAGATTCAAAATAACTTTGACATGCATCAATTTGTTCATTTCAAGAGACGTCATAATAAAACAACTGCTGCGGTGCTAACACCATTTAGATACGCAAGGTCCCTGCTCATACAAAGCATATGGTCAAATAACTTGCCAGTGTTTTGGCAGCTTGCACCCGGACCGTCCAGGAGCCGTCGCTGACCATGTGGCTGATCTTCCCGAATGCATCGTCGACAAGCCGGATCTCCTCGTTGGACGACGGGATGGGAACAATGCTGATCGGAGAGACAGAACTAGTCAAGCAAAGCTGCCGCACACTGGTGCAACACATGAGCAAACTTTATTTTAATGGGAAGTAACACTTGTATTTTGCCTTCGGTGTAGTAATTAGTAGGGGTGTAACGATCCATCTATTACATTGATGTATCGATTTATATTCCTCCGATCCAACTACATCAATCTGTGCTCAGCGAGTTGGCCTTATGGTCGACATATATAACGATCTGACATTGTTTTTTAATATTTAATAAATCGATTGTATCGATGCTAGAAAATAACCCATTGGATTTTAACACTTTTAACGATAAAGGCTGTCACGGACTGAGCCGTGACGTGCTCACGCAGTATGCAGGTAACCCACCGCCGTCCCGAGCCCTGATTCAACCTCCGGGTTTCACGGGCAAAGCCGAGGGGATGTTCCACAGGGGTTGAAATAAAGGGGTTTTTCGGGGGTTGGTAGGGGGAAACCATTATTGCAGGGGTGTTTTTTGCTAATACGGGTCACTAATACGGGTGTTTTTTCTGCTACATCAGTGTTTGCAATAAAATGTGACTGCATTTGCCATTCATTGTTGTTTACTTGTTTATTTATATTCATAATTAATTGATACCTGATTCCATTACAAGAAACAACCGGAATCTAGGAAACTTCACCTGCACTGTTCAGTATCTTTATCAGTATCATTTCAGTCACACTGATTGAATTTTTGGCTAAAAAGTTACTGAATCGATTTCAAGTCACTGAATCGCTTCGGATCGTAAATGAACCAATATCGTCCTTGAATCGTATCGACAACCACGAATCGTGATACAAATCGAATCGTTGTTAAAACGAATCGTTACACCCCTAGTAATTAGCTAACAGAATCAAAATATCAGCAATCAACAATACAAATAAATACGATCTGCAGCATAATAGAAAACAGAACATAAGAATCACATACATATTTTTTCTCTTTCAAAACCCCTTTCTGGGTTATAACCAATAATCCCTAAAAGCTAAAAGATACTCGCCAGGTGTTTGATATCGGCAGCTTGTGCCAACGAAAGGTCACTCTGGACGTCGGCGTCCTCTCACCTTTCCGGGTACAGCTGACTGAGGACCCAAACCATCTGCACGGCCGCAGAGCGGACCTGCTCGTAGTCGTCTGTCAGCAACCTGCAGGCCTGCGAACACACGTACACGCTGGTCACACGCTCACATCCGCCGCAGCTGAGATGGACGCTGATGATTAACATGACGGGGCCGTTACCTGGTCGTAAATGATCTCATGAATCTTCATTCCTCTCTCATGCAGCTGCAGCTGGAAAGCAAACACGCAGGATGAGCCGTTATTTAAAGTGAATGATCAGTGTACCGGGTCGTCTCCCTAGTGCTGTGTGACTCCCTGAATACACTTGTGGGTGCTAACTGAGTTCTTTGGTGAGTGCAGGTGATGGCGGGGCACTACCATGGCTTTGAGGGCTGCAGTGCGAACCCTGGGGTCCTGGTCCCCAAAGTAGTCGCTAATGATACACTGGACGTCCTTCACATCTCCTACAAAATGACAAGATACAGAAGAAGCATGACCACCCATCACCAACTCAAATTAAGTACAACATGGTTCATTTCAGTTTTGCACTGAATTGCAGACATTTCAATGCTTTCAAGTATTCTATTTTTCATTTTGTTTGACCTATACCTATAACTACAGAGCTACCAAAACCCCCCAAAAAAGTTTGATTTGTTTTTATGGCTTATACTCTGTTCAAACCGGCCAATTCTTCTCCCGCCGTTTGTATATTAATAAACAAAAAACACTGTAATATGCAATGAAGTTGTTGTAATAAGACAGTAGTATGAAAAAAAGGCAAAAAAAGAGAATTCCAACTCATATGCTACTTATCTGCAATTTTGTGGCACTAGAAATTTGTTGGAGTTGCAGATCATTACAGACTATGTAAATAATAACAATGCAAACCCGAGCTGCTACATTTCAGAATAATCATACACTGTAATCTAGGACCAGTTCAGTCGGTTTTTGAACTTTGATATTTTATAATTGGATGAGGATTATATGGCATGAATTTAATAGTAATATAATAGATTTGGCCAATGCATTACAAAATTCTTAACAGCTTTAAAAAGGTTGTCATCCATTAAAACCATTCACAGTAATTTATAGTAAGCGCTGTTTGCAAATGAGGGTAAAACACTGACAGTTCAGCCATTGCAGAGCCGGCACAGACCTAATGAGGTGCCAGCTCCCTCGTTGTCTTTGGTCAGCGGAGCGTCCACCGTGCCCAGACACCCAAGGAGCTTCAGACACTTGTTCCTCACCCCGAAATACGTGTCTGACAGGTGCTGAGAGGAAGAAAGACCAACACAAACACAGGGGAGATGTTTTTCTTTGTTCAGATAGTCCTGTCGGGTCTGTGCAGTCCTTAAAGAAAACTAGACAGTGAGGTACTGTCTACCACGTATCACCTTGCATGCCATCTGCATGAGCCTCAGTCTGACTGTAGGACTGTCAGGTAGTTGCGTGCCAATGACCAGCAGAGTGTCCAGCAGCTGAGCGAGGACCTGATGGGACTCTGCAGACAAAGGGGGAAAAAAAGACACTTTGTTAGCGTTTCATAGCGGTCTTCTTGGGAGGGGAATTGAAAAACTAGTGCCACCAGACAGTGTGTGTCAGATTTCACCGGTCTAGGGAAGCAATAGTCCCTGTACCTGCATGTGAATAGCCTTGGGTCCCGTACCATCTCATTCATTCACATCGCTCATGAAGTCCACCTTAATTGTCCGCATTGCCTGAAACCGATGATTTGTGGGGTTTCTGGGGTTTTTCGGTAATCGTCACAGAGCTAAAAGCAAAAATGTCAACTAACGGTCGTGCAAAATCTAACCTGTTACTTTTAGTGCACAGTGATGTGGAACGCTCGGGTCAATGTGAACAGCAACCGTACATTATCGCTCAATAATGCACCCTCTGTGACTCGCTCTCAACCAATCAGAACGCTGGATTTCAACTACCAGTTTTATAATTAAGAATTTAGAAGGCACAACATTTTGGATCTCTACAACTAGATATATTTCATGAATTCTACCTAAATCGTCAAATTGTTCTGTGTGAACACTAGGGGTGTAACGATCCATCTATTACTTAGATAACGATCCATCTATTACTTATTATCAATGTATTGATTTATATTCCTCCGATCTAACTGCATCGATCTGTGCTCGGCGAGTTGGCCATATTGTCGACATATATCGATCTAACATCGTTTTAAAATGTAATAAATCGATTGTACCGATACTAGGAAATAACCCATTGGATTGCAGAACTTCATACTTTTTTCTTAGCTCTTTTAACGATAAAGGCTGTCACGCAATGAGCCGTTACGTGCTCACGCAGTATGCAGGTAACCCACTGCCGTCCTGAGCCCCGATTCAACTTCCGGGTTTCACGGCAAAGCCGAGGGAATGTTCCACACAGGGTTCTTCGGCGGTTGGTAGGGGGAAACCATTATTGCAAGGGTGTTTTTTGTTTATATCACTAATACGGGTTTTTTTCTGCTACATCAGTGTTTGCACTTTATCCGAATAAAATGTGAATGCATTTGCCATTCATTGATGTTTACTTGTTTATTTATATTCATAATTAATTGATACCTGATTCCAGTACAAGAAACAATCTAGTAATCTAGGAAACGTCACCTGCACTGTTCAGTATCCAGGTATTTATTTCAGTCACACTGGTTGAATTTTTGGCTAAAAAGTTACTGAATCGATTTCAAGTCACTGATATCGTCCTTGAATCGTATTGACAACCACGAATCGTGATACAAATCGAATCGTTGTTAGAACGAATCGTTACACCCCTAGTGAACACTGATCAGTGCACAGGAACAATAATGCTCTTATTAGTGCTTGGGGAAGAATAAAACGTTAAAATCAGTTTATTTCAAGGAGATCCCTTTCCTAACAACACGTATTGTATTAATTTCTAAACACAGATCTAATGTGTATAAATATGCAAATTTAAAAAAGATGGTTTAGTCACGTCTTACTCTCATTGTTGAGTGTGTTAATGGCGTCGTCCACTATGCAGTCAGGGCTGAAGCCTTGCGTTTTGGACAGCAGACCCAGCAGGGATGCAATCTTCAGCCTCACAGAGTTATCCGTCTCCTGTAAGAGCACATCAGCATCACATGAGTTACGTCTGTGCAGCTTAGCTTAGACTGAACCAAGCGAACATCGAGACATACATGTAAATTGTGCTTTAAGCGACATCCTGTCTATGAGCGCAGCAAAGAACCCCTAAAGCCCTTAACAAGCAATGAATTATTTGGACATGTTCATGGTTGCGACCCATACATAGTTCATTACCTTGTAGTAGTGCTCCAACAGGATGCGGACCACACCCTCTACGCTCTCCACCTCCACGGGCTTGCGTGCAAAGTGTAGCAGGTACTGCAGGGCATCAGTCGAGTTGGTGGCCTTGCAGAGGTCGATGTGCAGCGCAGCAGACTTGCTGGGTTTGGACAGTCGCAGCTTCTTGGCTGGAGCTTCTTCATGGTTAATCTGTCAGCATGCAAAATAGTTTTTTAAAAGTGTGTGAGCTCTCCTAAAATCAGACTTCATCCTGCCCTATTTCTTCAATAATTCGTATATGTTATAAACATGAAGTTGATAATCTACCAATGGTCACTACTTATATTCGCTTTCTTAAATGCAGAACATTTTATGCTACGTATTTTAACAGCGTCGTATTTAGCTACGTACTTTTACTTCCAGTTAACGTTACTTCTTTTACATCTGACAGTCAACAACCACCCGGCCAGTCACTTTTATAAGGTTACCGATGGCAAATGCCGACGTCAATACAGACTGTGTTACAGTGAACCAACACCCACATTAATGGTTTGTAATTAACTAACGTTAGCTATTGCTCGCTGCGGTATCTTTTTATAAAAGTTAGCTAACGAACATTATTAATTTTTTAGTATAGCATCATATTATAGCCAAGGGCAGTGTGCCACCTATGCAAAAATGGTCAACCACTAACATTGATACTACAATATCCTATATAGAATATTTATTTGATCACAAAGATGAGCTGTGTTGCGTTGTGGCTGTGAGCGACATGCTGTTGTTGTTAGCATGCTATTTAGCATTGGCTAACATGCTAGTTAGCTTTCTAGCGCCACCTTTAACATCCCCGTTGGGTCACAGTGAGTTTACCGAAAGGAACGATGCAAGAGTATTCATGTGCTCACCTGTACAACTCTAGAAAATTCCTCATAAACCCGCTTTTTCAAGTGCGCTGCCATGTTCAGGGAAAGGTGACTAGCCAAGCGTTCTATTCAGCCAGCAACATTAATGTGTCCATTAATACTTCCCGTAGCTACGGCAAGTGAGGTAAGGGACGTCAAGGGACGTCTTGTAAATTAGTCGATTTCCTGTTAAATCGCTAAATGGTGTTTTTATCACGTCATGACAATGAACGCACGCGTTTTCTTAGAATCAGATATTATAAAATTGAATGATTTATCGTGCACTATATAGCAGTAGACACACACACACACGCACACGTGTCGTCGGTACACCTAAAGGAGAAACCCTGAACAGATAATGATTTAACGCTGCCACACAACTTGCATTATGTAAGTGACAACATTTCAAACTGATCATGCCTCACTACATGTATTCATAAAGTTGATAGTTGACATAAATCATCCTGTTTTAAACTGACATCCTATGGAGCCAAATACAGGTCAACGGTTTTGTTCATTTGAAAAACAAATGTGAACCTGAAAGTTTAAGATTTTTGTATAACATTAAAAAATACAACACTGAATTCAAAATAAAAATTAGTGGACGAAAATTATTTTCGGGTTGACTATAGTTTTGACTCAGCTCGCTATATTTTTTTTAATAGAATATAGGCGACGTTAGCAGTTGTGTTGTCATGCTGAAAGTGCTTTTTTTACAGAGACCGTACAGTTTTCTTTCCGGTACCGGCTTTTCGTACTGGCTCCAAATATCTTACCGGTACGGCGCACCGGACAGTACCGGCTTACTTTCACCTCTGCTTGACGGAAAAACGAGGAGAACAGCTGGGCGTCTTTACGACAGTGCACTTTTATTTTCAGCCTCTGGGGGGAGCCTCGCTGGAAAATCAACCCCGGTTGCATAGTGGACCTTTAAATAAGGAAACCAAGGACATTTATTTAATCAACCAGCGAAAAGCAGTTGTTTGCAATGAAAATCTTGAATCCCAGTCTCCCTTCAACAGTGCTTATTAAGTTTTTTAAATTGTAAAAATAATAATAGAAAAACATAAATAAAATAATTGATGAATTTGTTTAATTCAAGAATCGGGATAAACTATGACATAACATGTCATAGTGTATGAATAATGAATGTTGGACACAGAGATGCAGAACAGAACATTAGACTTTTATTGGCCGTTTTCTTCAAGAGTTCAGAGCTCAAAGTAGAGTAAAAAACAACCTCAACGTTCTATTTTAGGACTCTTTTGTGACGTTAAATGTTTCTTCTTTTTACAGACAAAACGTGTCCTGGAGGGTGGGTGAAGTTCTGTGATTCCTGTTGTCTTTTCTCTACACGTGCTGACTCCTGGGAAAGTGGCAGAAATGACTGCACTAACCAAGGAGCAGATCTGGTGATCATAGACTCGCTTGGAGAACAGGTAACGGGAAATTCTTTTTTGTTATAATAAGTTTTTTCCCTGGTGACAAACTCTAGCTTTGACAATTAAAACGAAATTGTGCCCTAGTCTGTTTTTTTTGGCCTCTGCTCCAAAATGTCATACCCATGAAAAAAAGTGTAATAACTCTGTAACTACTTTGTCTATCTGGAATTTTTTATGTTTGGATAAAGGGGAACCTCTGTGAGTGTTGAAAAATCTGAGTATATTTTACTGGTGAAGAAATAAATCACTATAAAACTTCAAATTCTGAATCAGTGGTTCTCAAACTTTTTACACCAAGTACCACCTCAAAAAATACTTGGCTCTCCAAGTACCACCATAATGTCCTAAAGAAGTATGTTTAATATTGTCAGCCATTGTAACATTTTACACAGTTTCAACAGTAATACTGCGCTTAAATATAGGAAGAAAAATATATTATTAGTGGGAATGCTTCAACAGCATTCCAACTTATGTTATTCGATTTTATTTATTAGTGGGAATGCTTCAACAGCATTCCAACTTATGTTATTCGATTTTATTTATTAGTGGGAATGCTTCAACAGCATTCCAACTTATGTTATTCGATTTTATTTATTATTATTATTATTCCGTACGTTTTTTGGCTCTGCGTAACTTCTGCATACTTTCAGCTATTAAAACCATTCAACCCTTCAAATGTTCAGCTCTTTCAGCTAATGATGGGACTTTTTCAACTTTTTTTCTACTATTTATACTTTTTTAAATATTAAGCTTTTTAACACTTTTTTTTAACACTAAAGTCAATGAGAGCAAGCTTCAAATGCTT
>JAHWDR010000172.1:0-33316 GCA_021346845.1 Apeltes quadracus
TTGTTATGTCACCAACATCGCAGAGCTGTGATGTCACCAACATCAAACAGCTGTGATGTCGCCAACATCAATAAGCTGTTATGCAGTCAACTTTAAAGGGCAGTGACGTCATCAACATCATGTTTGTGATGTCACCAATATCACAGAGCTGTGATGTTACCAACATAAAATCTGACTTCACCAACATCAAAGAGCTGTGATGTCACCAACATCAAATCTGTGACTTCACCAACATCATAAGCTGTTATGCAGTCAACTTTAAAGGGCAATGATGTCATCAACTTCAAAGAACAGTGACGTCATTAACATCATGTTTGTGATTTCACCAACATCAAAGAGCTCTGGTGTCATCAACATCAAATCTGTGATATCACCAACATCAAAGAGCTCTGGTGTCATCAACATCCAAGATGTGTGATGTCATGAACATCAAACCTGTGATCTCAGCAAGATCAAAGACCTATGATGTCATAAACATCGAAGTGCTGTGATCTCATCAACTTCAAATCTGTGATATCACCAACGTCAAAGAGCTGTGATGTTACCAGCATCAAATCTGTGAATTCACGTACATCAATAAGCTGTTATGCAATCAACTCCAAAGGGCAGTGATGTCATCAACATCAAAGGGCAGTGACGTCATTAACATCATGTTTGTGATTTCACCAACATTAAAGAGCTCTGATGTCATCAACATCAAATCTGTGATCTCACCAACATTAAAGAGATGTGATGTCACCAACGTCAAATCTGTGACTTCACCAACATCAATAAGCTGTTATGCAGTCAACTTTAAAGGGCAGTGACGTCATCAACATCATGTTTGTGATGTCACCAACATCACAGAGCTGTGATGTTACCAACATAAAATCTGTGACTTCACCAACATCAAAGAGCTGTGATGTCACCAACATAAAATCTGTGACTTCACCAACATCATAAGCTGTTATGCAGTAAACTTTAAAGGACAGTGACGTCATCAACATCATGTTTTTGATGTCACCAACATCAAATCTGTGACTTCACCAACATCAAAGAGCTGTGATGTCATCAACATCAAATCTGTGACTTCACCGACATCAATACGCTGTTATGCAGTCAACTTTAAAGGGCAGTGATGTCATCAACTTCAAAGAACAGTGACGTCATCAACATCATGTTTGTGATTTCACCAACATCACAGAGCTGTGATGTCACCAACATCAAACAGCTGTGATGTCGCCAACATCAATAAGCTGTTATGCAGTCAACTTTAAAGGGCAGTGACGTCATCAACATCATGTTTTTGATGACACCAACATCAAATCTGTTACTTCACCAACATCAAAGAGCTGTGATGTCATCAACATCAAATCTGTGACTTCACCGACATCAATACGCTGTTATGCAGTCAACTTTAAAGGGCAGTGACGTCATCAACATCATGTTTTTGATGACACCAACATCAAATCTGTTACTTCACCAACATCAAAGAGCTCTGATGTCATCAACATCAAATCTATGATCTCACCAACATCAAAGAGATGTGATGTCACCAACGTCAAATCTGTGACTTCACCAACATCAATAAGCTGTTATGTAGTCAACTTTAAAGGGCAGTGACGTCATCAACATCATGTTTGTGATGTCACCAACATCACAGAGCTGTGATGTCACCAACATCAAATGTGTGACTTCACCAACATCAAAGAGCTCTGGTGTCATCAACATCCAAGATGTGTGATGTCATGAACATCAAACCTGTGATCTCAGCAAGATCAAAGACCTATGATGTCATAAACATCGAAGTGCTGTGATCTCATCAACTTTAAATCTGTGATATCACCAACGTCAAAGAGCTGTGATGTTACCAGCATCAAATCTGTGAATTCACGTACATCAATAAGCTGTTATGCAATCAACTCTAAAGGGCAGTGATGTCATCAACATCAAAGGGCAGTGACGTCATTAACATCATGTTTGTGATTTCACCAACATCAAAGAGCTCTGATGTCATCAACATCAAATCTGTGATCTCACCAACATCAAAGAGATGTGATGTCACCAACGTCAAATCTGTGACTTTACCAACATCAATAAGCTGTTATGCAGTCAACTTTAAAGGACAGTGAACATCATGTTTTTGATGACACCAGCATCAAATCTGTGACTTCACCAACATCAAAGAGCTGTGATGTCATCAACATCAAATCTGTGATCTCACCAACATCAAAGAGATGTGATGTCACCAACGTCAAATCTGTGACTTCACCAACATCAATAAGCTGTTATGTAGTCAACTTTAAAGGACAGTGACGTCATCAACATCATGTTTGTGATGTCACAAACATCACAGAGCTGTGATGTCACCAACATCAAACAGCTGTGATGTCGCCAACATCAATAAGCTGTTATGCAGTCAACTTTAAAGGGCAGTGACGTCATCAACATCATGTTTGTGATGTCACCAACATCACAGAGCTGTGATGTTACCAACATAAAATCTGTGACTTCACCAACATCAAAGAGATGTGATGTCACCAACATCAAATCTGTGACTTCACCAACATCATAAGCTGTTATGCAGTCAACCCAAAGGGCAATGATGTCATCAACTTCAAAGAACAGTGACGTCATTAACATCATGTTTGTGATTTCACCAACATCAAAGAGCTCCGGTGTCATCAACATCAAATCTGTGATCTCACCAACATCAAAGAGCTCTGATGTCATCAACATCAAATCTGTGACTTCACCAACATCAATACGCTGTTATGCAGTCAACTTTAAAGGGCAGTGATGTCATCAACATCATGTTTGTGATGTCACCAACATCACAGAGCTGTGATGTTACCAACATAAAATCTGTGACTTCACCAACATCAAAGAGCTGTGATGTCACCAACATAAAATCTGTGACTTCACCAACATCATAAGCTGTTATGCAGTCAACTTTAAAGGACAGTGACGTCATCAACATCATGTTTTTGATGTCACCAACATCAAATCTGTGACTTCACCAACATCAAAGAGCTGTGATGTCATCAACATCAAATCTGTGACTTCACCGACATCAATACGCTGTTATGCAGTCAACTTTAAAGGGCAGTGATGTCATCAACTTCAAAGAACAGTGACGTCATCAACATCATGTTTGTGATTTCACCAACATCAAAGAGCTCTGATGTCATCAACATCAAATCTGTGATCTCACCAACAAAGAGATGTGATGTCACCAACGTCAAATCTGTGACTTCACCAACATCATTAAGCTGTTATGTAGTCAACTTTAAAGGGCAGTGATGTCATCAACTTCAAAGAACAGTGACGTCATCAACATCATGTTTGTGATGTCACAAACATCACAGAGCTGTGATGTCACCAACATCAAACAGCTGTGATGTCGCCAACATCAATAAGCTGTTATGCAGTCAACTTTAAAGGGCAGTGACGTCATCAACATCATGTTTGTGATGTCACCAACATCACAGAGCTGTGATGTTACCAACATAAAATCTGTGACTTCACCAACATCAAAGAGCTGTGATGTCACCAACATCAAATCTGTGACTTCACCAACATCATAAGCTGTTATGCAGTCAACTTTAAAGGACAGTGAACATCATGTTTTTGATGACACCAACATCAAATCTGTGACTTCACCAACATCAAAGAGCTGTGATGTCATCAACATCAAATCTGTGACTTCACCGACATCAATACGCTGTTATGCAGTCAACTTTAAAGGGCAGTGACGTCTGTTATGGAATATTTCAATAAGAGCTAGGTAGAAGAGAATGACTTGTTTCGATGTTTGTCTAATAAGAAAAACAGGGTCTTGATGAATGATCAAAGTTGTAAAAGTCCATTTATTTGCTTGCAAGCAGGAGGCCAAATCACTTTGTTAATATAAGACTATGCTATAACATATTTTACCATTACATTCCACTCTTTTGATTATTCTTTAATCACACTTAATATTGCAAAAAATATGTTTTGCGAGACCTAGTCTTGAGTTGTTTAGCAAGCAAATGTAAAACATCAAATATAGAACACCAGGAATGAAAAAATGTTCATAAAACCAAGACATATAAGGAAGCTGGAAAGTCACATGAATTACTTTTAAAGAAGAAACCCAAATATCTCAGAACATGCTGTCTACTGCTGTCCACAGATAATAACTTTATTCATCAGTTATCACAATTCCTGACTAGTAAAGTTAGTTTCATAATCCGGTGTAAGAATTTTATTCAAATAAGGCAATTGAGGCCTCAATGTAATCGGTCAGGGATTGAGGTGATCTCCCCAGCATGCTGCAGTTTTCCCATTTCTCATCATCCTGTTGAAAAATCTGTTGGTTCAAATTAGTTATTCATGGCAGCATCCAGCCATCGCTGTTGTAGTCATCCAATACCAAGTACCAGAGGCACCCAAACACAGCGAGGAGCGATAAAGCCACTGAGATAAAAAATAAACAGTGAAAAAGCCCAATTCTTCCATTTGCCGAACTGTGATTCCAGCAGTCTACTTAAAGGACGTGTGTGCATTTATTTGTTTAATCTGTAAATCATACTCTAACGTTAACTCACCCAATGGGGTGTGGTGGTGTGTTGATCCGTCACTGGGGTCCACTTCGCCCACCATGCTGCTCCTCCCCTCCTCCACCGCTGATGGGAGGCCTCCCTCCTCAGCTCCAATGTCCACGTTGCCATGGTGATCACACACAATGTTCTCTGCTGGTGTGTTTGAAAAGCCTCTGCCCATCAATGTTTCTTCTTCTTTCTTCGTCCCTGGTGCAGCTTCTCTTTTCTGCTCTTGTCAGGGCTCTTACTTTGTCAGCTCCGAATTATTTGTGCTGACACGACCGTCTTTGGTTGATGTCCAAAGGTTCCTTGACATTTCATTTTCATGACAACGTCCAACAGAGTAAAAGAGTTAATTCTGTGGATGTTCAGACTCACCAAATGAGTTCTGGTTTCTTTTGCTCGTCAGACTCCTGTCGTCTCTCGTTCAGATCATGCAAGCATTTGGTAATGTTCATTGATGGGCTGTAGTTGTTGGTTCTTCTTCTTTGGTGTGGTGTGGTGGGAAGTTGGTGGTACAGAGGAAATCACAGCGGGTGGCGAAGCGGAGTCCAGTCCAGGATCCACTCTATGTTTCTCGTATGATAAAAACAAACAACAGAGTTCAGTCAAACATTTTTCTATCAATTTTAGCCATTCTTCTTTAAAATGTCTTCCCTATTTATGTTTCTTATTTCGGAATTGCGCTTTGATTAAATATAAATATGTGTGTGTGTGTCTATGTGTCCATTTGTATTTTTTGTTTCCATTAAACTAACAAAACCTGTACCTGTAAGTTGACTCATGGTCTAGGTATTGCTTACCAATCCCTGCGTTGCCGATCCACCACTGAGCTCCATCTTACAGAACCCCCTAAACCTCCGGGCGTTATTGGTCCCTCCTATAAGTGACCCTAATGGTTTACACTTGGGCTCTTCACTGGTTCCAGCTAGGTGACCCTATTGTACTCACCTCCCTGGTTAGCCAGCCACGCCTCGGAGGAGTCAGGTATCTGTAAAACTGAGTCATCAGCGGTGCAATCCCCATTAAGACAAATTACTCTATGTGTGTAGCTCATGTGGCAATAAATGGCTCCTGGTTGTGATCCTGCATGAGGTGGATCCAGTGTTCTCTCTCTGCTTGTTGATTGTTCGGTTCATGTCAGGTCCTCTGTGGCCTTCATGGCCCGATAAGGCAGCTTCTGTGTAGGAAAAACATTGAGCAGAAAACGTAATTTCTTTTCTCTTCATATTTTCTGCTTTGTTCTCTCCCATTTGTTCATTTTCTTTAACGACTGGTTAAGCTTGGTAAGATAAAAAGTTCCATCATCTAATTGTTCAAAAGTTAGAGCCCCTTTAATTTCTTAAGTAATTGTACCGTTTATGTGTTCCATTAGTCCTGTTGACTGTGGATAATAAGAATAATAGAATAATTTACATTCTTCCCAAAAGTCGACCAGATCAGATCAGGTTGTTTTTTTATTGACACGGTGTGTGTGTGCTGGTGAAAACCTTATCTCCGGTATCTCAGTCCTCTTTCTTCTGTTGAGGCTTTTTGCCTTTGTTAAAACATCCTGTGCATTATAGTTAAAAAACATTTCTATGATTGTCCGACGATAATCCTTATCTTTACATTTAATTTCGTCTAATGAAGCCCATACTTATGTTTTCCTGTAATTTAAATCTTGGGATTGTGTTTTTTACAATCAATGCATGCCAACAAATGTTTATCAGTACTTCCATCCCCCCTTTTGAGCATGTGTCAATCTAACACATGCTTATCATAGCCAAATAAGTTCCACATGTGTTTATCTTCTTCCGCATTAGTTTCCCCCAAAAGCTTTTCCTTAAGAAAGTTGTTCAGGTGGTTTGTGGTTTCCTGTTAAACTTCACCTTGAATTGTTGCTATGTATTTAAACACTCTGTTTCCTTCTACTTTATTGAGTAATTGTAATACCAATTATCCATGTTTTATAGATCTGTTCATTAATGTCATACATTTTCCTCTTGAATTTGCTTTGTTTCATCAGAGGAGCAATATCCTTTAGGGTGCCCTGTTGGCCCACACCGTTCAGTGACACGTTACTTTCTCGAAACCCTTCGTTGTTTCAGCAAAGATTTGTTTTAGTCTTCTCTGTTTGGGGTAAAGAATGCCCGTTCATCTCTTATCTCTGACCTTGAGTCTCTGTAGAAATATTTCAGTACGTCACCATTTTTATTCTTTTAGACAGATTGAGGAGTCACTTCATAAATTTCCTTTAGCCTTTGTGTAACTAATTAATCACCTCTTGTAGTTAAACCAAAAATGCTTGTTGAGTTAAATTCTTTCACATCAGTGACTCGTGCTTCATCCCAACAGCATTTATTCATTTTGAAGAAACCGGTTAAACAAATCTTTCATAATACCAGTTGTTGTCTTGTTTGTTAACCTGTTTTTGGCTCTATGATCCCTAATTGCACCGACAGACATTCTGTTGTGCTGGTGTTTGTGTTTGTGTTGGTGTGTGCATGACCTGTTGAAGACAGGTCCCTTTTCATTGAAGATGGATCCACCACCTCCACTTGTCCTCTCCTTCCTCTCCTCCATCCAAACACCATCCCGTCTTTTGAAGGCCTCCTCCTTGCTCCACTCTTTTGTCCCCCCACAGGCCTCCGGTCCACAGGCCTCCACGTCTCTATTTGTCTCAGGAATACACACAAGAACAAACAGGTTTCAGATACGTCAACATCATCAGTTTATTCTCTTTTTTTTTTTTTTTCTGCTCCGCAGCCCTGTTGCTGCTGGCATAAACGGATTAGTTCAGGCTCAGGAATAATGAACTGGTATTTGTTGCTTACCAGTCGCTGTCCGATCTGGTGCAGCCGCCTGTAGCTGGACGCTGCAGTTCTGGCTCATAGCTTTGTTCAATGCACACACGAGGTCTGGGCTCTGGCTCTGTGGGACCAGGGCTGTGGTTTGTGATGGGGACTGAGGAGGTGGAGGAGGATGTGACGGGTGGATGAAGGCTGGAGGGAGAGTCGGAGGAAAGACAGGCAGAGGAGGCTTCGTCTCCCATATATCACTTCTTCAAATAAAATAAAAAAAAACAAATCAGGAGAATTAATCACAAGTTATCTCTTGTTTTTCACTTTTTACCATCTCTTGTTACTTCCTCTTGTGCACCTGTGCCACTTCACCATAAAAACACCTATTTCCTTCACCACCTTCCATCAACGATATTGGTCTTCCCATTCCCTTAAATGCTTAACATTTCCATCTTCAACTTTCAGAATTTTCCAACTTCACTTTCAAAATCCAATTGTCGTCCACTATCATAACTTCCATTTTTTGTTGCTGAATACCCCCATTCTATATTATGCGTAATATTATCTATTCACGCTTTTATCTAAACTTATTTTCCCGGACTGATTTCAGTTAACAAACCTGCTTTTGTTTTTTTCTGCTAACAGGAACTGCCGATTCTTATTAGTTTTACTAGCGCCGAAAAGGAAAACTTTAAAAACACCAGTCCGGTTTTTCTAGTAAAACGGATGTCGTCACTCTCCTCCAACTCAAGCGGATCCTGGCCTCACAAAACCAAACTAATCCTGTAACGGACTAGGGCAGAGGACTTTGAGAAGAGTCTTAGACTCCCTGTGCACAGTTTCAGGTCCAAACCTTGAGAGGAGAAAAAAGTTTTGATATCCGGCTCGAAGGACAAATTGTGTTAGAAAAAGAGAAGACACGTCTGCCACTCAATTTCTGACCTGGAAAATACCTTTTTTTTTCAAATATATTACAGAATGTGTAGCCCCTAAATTAAAAACAACCATGAAGTTCCCCTTGAACTCGCACCCTAGTGGTGGGCCTATTTTCAAATTATTTTCCCGAAAACTTTGCATAAGTGTGTTTGAGTGAAAGCGTTTGTTGTGCTTCCCGTTGCTCTATGACGTTCATGAGAGCTTCTTGTTGTTCTGGTGTGTGAGTGCGCGGGCATGCAGTTAGTGCAGAAAGCGTTTCTTCATTGCAGGCAGCGGGTGTGTGTGTGTGTGTGTGTGTGTGTGATTCACTTCCCTTATCATGTAGGTCTCAGCATGCCGTCTCCCCGTCTTGTCCACTGTCCAGATACCTTTGAATCTGGTTTGTGAGACACTGTTTGTAGCGCACAATATTATTTTCAATATATGTGTACAATATTAAGTGTGGGTTTTTCTACTTTGCCTATTACACTTTTTATTTTATTTTATATTAAAATCCCCTCGTAACATTTTAATTTTAGCGGCACTTAACGAGCCATTTTCTGGAAACCCAAACTCTTTTGTCCAGTATGGGAGACACTCTGTACATGTTTTCCTGTGTTTTCTGCTGCATCATTGCCACAATCGGACCCGAGGGATCCGTGTGTTTTGCGGACCGTCCACCCATCTTTTACTGGTGTGGACCCACCGGCTCACTTATTACAATACAGTCGTCACCGTAAGGCTTAGTTTCTTTATACAAGGAAAAACCCCACTCAAAACTCACGCTACGATATTGCCACGGTCTACAGTTTCCTTAGTAGATTCACGTATTGGTCAATAACAGTGATATTGTTTTACCTACTTCAGTGTAAAACTCACGTTAGGTTATCATTCCACAGTTTCCTTAGTAGAAATCACGTAACAACGGTCTTGTTTTACCCGGGTAGTCAAGGGACCTGCATTACGATCTGGGAGAATTTGTTCCGAGTGCAATCGTCATCGTAGGCAACCCTTTCTTCTACTTGTAGTATAGCGAGTGTTACAATCCCGGAGAATTTGTTCGAGTGAAATCTCTATCGTACACAGTCCTATCTACCTTCGCACGAAGTGATGCATTAGAAATATCCAGGAATCATCTACAATACAAAAAAAAACCCCAAATGCACCATCACAAGCAATTGATCAGCCATCTGTTTCTGTTATGTTCAACTTTTACTGTTACTTTATAATTGGAATTTCAACTTCTTACCCGAGTTGGTAGAAATTAATTCTTTTCGCTGGATACGCGTGACGTTAATCAGGACTGCTTTGGTTTCCGCCCGTCCTTTCTCTCTTGTAAGGAGATATGAGGCAGGATCGTCAGCTGGTGATCCTGGAAAAAGCATTTTTCTCCAGACGGTCCCAAAGAGCCCGATGAGCGGTCAGCGTATCCTGTTCGTGACGCCAAATTGTTATGGAATATTTCAATAAGAGCTCGGTAGAAGAGAATGACTTGTTTCGATGTTTGTCTAATAAGAAAAACAGGGTCTTGATGAATGATCAAAGTTGTAAAAGTCCATATATTTGCTTGCAAGCAGGAGGCCAAATACACAAGCACGTATCTGTAACTGAGACACCGTCATCAACACCAGATGTCATCACTCCGCCCACTCGTTCTCATTCCCCTGAATACTAATCACCATCACCTGTTCTCACCACCTGCACGTCATCATCCCGCATCACCAGATCCCTTCATAAACCACACACCTTCACTCTGCCAGTTGTCTGGTCTCGTCGTAGTAACGCCAAACCTACCTACCGGACTACTCGATTACTGAGCTTTCTGTTCTTGGAATAAAAACTCTGGTACATCACCTCTTCGTCTCCTTCTGCTTTGTGACAGTATCAGGTGCTCTGTGAAAATGGCATCTTCGAGCGGTCAGAACACTGAGCTTTTATACACACACATGTGAAGGACATTCTCTGTGGCACAAATGAAATATGGCAACCCAAGTTGAGATAAGAAACATAGTTAAAAATGGGGTAACACAGCTCCTTTGTTCAAGCCTTTGCGTAGGGAGTTGACTTGTCCTTCCTTCCACAGCTGCAGAAGATAAACTTTGAATCACCCTGCTTTCACACTTTGTTAATATAAGACTATGCTATAACATATTTTACCATTACACGTCATCAACATCATGTTTGTGATGTCACCAACATCACAGAGCTCTGATGTCATCAACATCAAATCTGTGAACTCACCAACATCAAAGAGATGTGATGTCACCAACGTCAAATCTGTGACTTCACCAACATCAATAAGCTGTTATGTAGTCAACTTTAAAGGGCAGTGATGTCATCAACTTCAAAGAACAGTTACGTCATCAACATCATGTTTGTGATTTCACCAACATCAAAGAGCTCTGGTGTCATCAACATCAAATCTGTGATCTCACCAACATCAAAGGGCTCTGGTGTCATCAACATCCAAGATGTGTGATGTCATGAACATCAAACCTGTGATCTCACCAAGATCAAAGACCTGTAATGTCATAAACATCGAAGAGCTGTGACCTCATCAACTTCAAAGAGCTGTGATGTTACCAGCATCAAATCTGTGAATTCACGTACATCAATAAGCTGTTATGCAATCAACTCTAAAGGGCAGTGATGTCATCAACATCAAAGGGCAGTGACGTCATTAACATCATGTTTGGGATTTCACCAACATCAAAGAGCTCTGATGTCATCAACATCAAATCTGTGATCTCACCAACATCAAAGAGATGTGATGTCACCAACGTCAAATCTGTGACTTCACCAACATCAATAAGCTGTTATGCAGTCAACTTTAAAGGGCAGTGACGTCATCAACATCATGTTTGTGATGTCACCAACATCACAGAGCTGTGATGTTACCAACATAAAATCTGTGACTTCACCAACACCAAAGAGCTGTGATGTCACCAACATAAAATCTGTGACTTCACCAACATCATAAGCTGTTATGCAGTCAACTTTAAAGGACAGTGACGTCATCAACATCATGTTTGTGACTTCACCAACATCAAACAGCTGTGATGTCGCCAACATCAATAAGCTGTTATGCAGTCAACTTTAAAAGGCAGTGACGTCATCAACATCATGTTTGTGATGTCACCAACATCACAGAGCTGTGATGTTACCAACATAAAATCTGTGACTTCACCAGCATCAAAGAGCTGTGATGTCATCAACATCAAATCTGTGACTTCACCAACATCAATATGCTGTTATGCAGTCAACTTTGAAGGGCAGTGATGTCATCAACATCAAATCTGTGACTTCACCAGCATCAAAGAGCTGTGATGTCACCAACATCAAATCTGTGACTTCACCAACATCATAAGCTGTTATGCAGTCAACTTTAAAGGGCAGTGATGTCATCAACTTCATGTTTGTGATTTCACCAACATCAAAGAGCTGTGATGTCACCAACATCAAATCTGTGACTTCACCAACATCAAAGAGCTGTGATGTCACCAGTATCAAATCTGTGACTTCACCAACATCATAAGCTGTTATGCAGTCAACTTTAAAGGGCAGTGATGTCATCAACTTCAAAGAACAGTGATGTCATCAACATCATGTTTGTGATTTCACCAACATCAAAGAGCTCTGATGTCATCAACATCAAATCTGTGATCTCACCAACATCAAAGAGCTCTGATGTCATCAACATCAAATCTGTGACTTCACCAACATCAATAAGCTGTTATGCAGTCAACTTTAAAGGGCAGTGACGTCATCAACATCATGTTTTTGATGTCACAAACATCAAAGAGCTCTGATGTCATCAACATCAAATCTGTGATCTCACCACAATCAAAGAGCTGTGATGTCACCAACATCGAATCTGTGACTTCACCAACATCAATAATCTGTGATGTCAATAAAATATCTGATGACACCGAGATCAAAGAGCTGTGACCTCATCAACTTTAAATCTTCACCATTAAAGGACAGTGACGTCATCAACATCATGTTTGTGATTTCACCAACATCAAAGAGCTCTGATTTCACCAACATCAAATCTGCGACTTCACCAACATCAATACGCTGTTAGGCAGTCAACTTTAAAGGGCAGTGATGTCATCAACATCATGTTTGTGATGTCACCAACATCAAATCTGTGACTTCACCAACATCATAAGCTGTTATGCAGTCAACTTTAAAGGACAGTGACGTCATCAACATCACGTTTGTGATTTTACCAACATTAAAGAGCTCTGGTGTCATCAACATCCAAGATGTGTGATGTCATGAACATCAAACCTGTGATCTCACCAAGATCAAAGACCTACCTGCAGTGGTCCTGTCATACATCTGGCCGGCTACTTGGAATTCTTTGATTAATTTCTGTTATAGAAATTGAATGTATTCTACATCTGTATGAGTCATTCTGTACACATGACATCCATTGCAGTCCGTCCATCCCGGGAGAGGGATCCCTCCTCTGACGTTCTCCCTAAGGTTTCTTCCCTTTTTTCCCTGAAAGGGTTTTTTTTCATTTTTTGGGGAGTTTTTCCTGTGCCGATGTGAGGGTCTTGGGACGGAGGATGTTGCATGTGTACAGACTGTAAAGCCCTCCGAGGCAAATTTGTAATTTGCGATTTTGGGCTATACAAAATAAAATGAATTGAATTGAATGAATTGAATGATGTCATAAACATCGAAGAGCTGTGATCTCATAAACTTCAAATCTGTGATATCATCAAAATCAAAGAGCTGTGATGTCACCAACATCAGATCTGTGAATTCACCATAATCAATAAGCTGTTATGCAATCAACTCTAAAGGGCAGTGATGTCATCAACTTTAAAGGACAGTGACGTCATCAACATCATGTTTGTGATTTCACCAACATCACAGAGCTGTGATGTCACCAACATGAATAAGCTGTTATGCAGTCAACTTTAAAGGGCAGTGATGTCATCAACGTCAAAGAACAGTGACGTCATCAACATCATGTTTGTGATGTCACCAACATCACAGAGCTGTGATGTCACCAACATCAAATCTGTGATGTCACCAACATCAATAAGCTGTTATGCAATCAACTCTAAAGGGCTGTTATGTCATCAACATCAAATCTGTGACTTCACCAACATCAATACGCTGTTATGCAGTCAACTTTAAAGGGCAGTGATGTCATCAACATCAAATCTGTGACTTCACCAACATCAATATGCTGTTATGCAGTCAACTTTGAAGGGCAGTGATGTCATCAACATCAAATCTGTGACTTCACCAGCATCAAAGAGCTGTGATGTCACCAACATCAAATCTGTGACTTCACCAACATCATAAGCTGTTATGCAGTCAACTTTAAAGGGCAGTGATGTCATCAACTTCATGTTTGTGATTTCACCAACATCAAAGAGCTGTGATGTCACCAACATCAAATCTGTGACTTCACCAACATCAAAGAGCTGTGATGTCACCAGTATCAAATCTGTGACTTCACCAACATCATAAGCTGTTATGCAGTCAACTTTAAAGGGCAGTGATGTCATCAACTTCAAAGAACAGTGATGTCATCAACATCATGTTTGTGATTTCACCAACATCAAAGAGCTCTGATGTCATCAACATCAAATCTGTGATCTCACCAACATCAAAGAGCTCTGATGTCATCAACATCAAATCTGTGACTTCACCAACATCAATAAGCTGTTATGCAGTCAACTTTAAAGGGCAGTGACGTCATCAACATCATGTTTTTGATGTCACAAACATCAAAGAGCTCTGATGTCATCAACATCAAATCTGTGATCTCACCACAATCAAAGAGCTGTGATGTCACCAACATCGAATCTGTGACTTCACCAACATCAATAATCTGTGATGTCAATAAAATATCTGATGACACCGAGATCAAAGAGCTGTGACCTCATCAACTTTAAATCTTCACCATTAAAGGACAGTGACGTCATCAACATCATGTTTGTGATTTCACCAACATCAAAGAGCTCTGATTTCACCAACATCAAATCTGCGACTTCACCAACATCAATACGCTGTTAGGCAGTCAACTTTAAAGGGCAGTGATGTCATCAACATCATGTTTGTGATGTCACCAACATCAAATCTGTGACTTCACCAACATCATAAGCTGTTATGCAGTCAACTTTAAAGGACAGTGACGTCATCAACATCACGTTTGTGATTTTACCAACATTAAAGAGCTCTGGTGTCATCAACATCCAAGATGTGTGATGTCATGAACATCAAACCTGTGATCTCACCAAGATCAAAGACCTACCTGCAGTGGTCCTGTCATACATCTGGCCGGCTACTTGGAATTCTTTGATTAATTTCTGTTATAGAAATTGAATGTATTCTACATCTGTATGAGTCATTCTGTACACATGACATCCATTGCAGTCCGTCCATCCCGGGAGAGGGATCCCTCCTCTGACGTTCTCCCTAAGGTTTCTTCCCTTTTTTCCCTGAAAGGGTTTTTTTCATTTTTTGGGGAGTTTTTCCTGTGCCGATGTGAGGGTCTTGGGACGGAGGATGTTGCATGTGTACAGACTGTAAAGCCCTCCGAGGCAAATTTGTAATTTGCGATTTTGGGCTATACAAAATAAAATGAATTGAATTGAATGAATTGAATGATGTCATAAACATCGAAGAGCTGTGATCTCATAAACTTCAAATCTGTGATATCATCAAAATCAAAGAGCTGTGATGTCACCAACATCAGATCTGTGAATTCACCATAATCAATAAGCTGTTATGCAATCAACTCTAAAGGGCAGTGATGTCATCAACTTTAAAGGACAGTGACGTCATCAACATCATGTTTGTGATTTCACCAACATCACAGAGCTGTGATGTCACCAACATGAATAAGCTGTTATGCAGTCAACTTTAAAGGGCAGTGATGTCATCAACGTCAAAGAACAGTGACGTCATCAACATCATGTTTGTGATGTCACCAACATCACAGAGCTGTGATGTCACCAACATCAAATCTGTGATGTCACCAACATCAATAAGCTGTTATGCAATCAACTCTAAAGGGCTGTTATGTCATCAACATCAAATCTGTGACTTCACCAACATCATAAGCTGTTATGCAGTCAACTTTAAAGGACAGTGACGTCATCAACATCACGTTTGTGATTTTACCAACATTAAAGAGCTCTGGTGTCATCAACATCCAAGATGTGTGATGTCATGAACATCAAACCTGTGATCTCACCAAGATCAAAGACCTACCTGCAGTGGTCCTGTCATACATCTGGCCGGCTACTTGGAATTCTTTGATTAATTTCTGTTATAGAAATTGAATGTATTCTACATCTGTATGAGTCATTCTGTACACATGACATCCATTGCAGTCCGTCCATCCCGGGAGAGGGATCCCTCCTCTGACGTTCTCCCTAAGGTTTCTTCCCTTTTTTCCCTGAAAGGGTTTTTTTTCATTTTTTGGGGAGTTTTTCCTGTGCCGATGTGAGGGTCTTGGGACGGAGGATGTTGCATGTGTACAGACTGTAAAGCCCTCCGAGGCAAATTTGTAATTTGCGATTTTGGGCTATACAAAATAAAATGAATTGAATTGAATGAATTGAATGATGTCATAAACATCGAAGAGCTGTGATCTCATAAACTTCAAATCTGTGATATCATCAAAATCAAAGAGCTGTGATGTCACCAACATCAGATCTGTGAATTCACCATAATCAATAAGCTGTTATGCAATCAACTCTAAAGGGCAGTGATGTCATCAACTTTAAAGGACAGTGACGTCATCAACATCATGTTTGTGATTTCACCAACATCACAGAGCTGTGATGTCACCAACATGAATAAGCTGTTATGCAGTCAACTTTAAAGGGCAGTGATGTCATCAACGTCAAAGAACAGTGACGTCATCAACATCATGTTTGTGATGTCACCAACATCACAGAGCTGTGATGTCACCAACATCAAATCTGTGATGTCACCAACATCAATAAGCTGTTATGCAATCAACTCTAAAGGGCTGTTATGTCATCAACATCAAATCTGTGACTTCACCAACATCAATACGCTGTTATGCAGTCAACTTTAAAGGGCAGTGATGTCATCAACATCAAATCTGTGACTTCACCAACATCAATATGCTGTTATGCAGTCAACTTTGAAGGGCAGTGATGTCATCAACATCAAATCTGTGACTTCACCAGCATCAAAGAGCTGTGATGTCACCAACATCAAATCTGTGACTTCACCAACATCATAAGCTGTTATGCAGTCAACTTTAAAGGGCAGTGATGTCATCAACTTCATGTTTGTGATTTCACCAACATCAAAGAGCTGTGATGTCACCAACATCAAATCTGTGACTTCACCAACATCAAAGAGCTGTGATGTCACCAGTATCAAATCTGTGACTTCACCAACATCATAAGCTGTTATGCAGTCAACTTTAAAGGGCAGTGATGTCATCAACTTCAAAGAACAGTGATGTCATCAACATCATGTTTGTGATTTCACCAACATCAAAGAGCTCTGATGTCATCAACATCAAATCTGTGATCTCACCAACATCAAAGAGCTCTGATGTCATCAACATCAAATCTGTGACTTCACCAACATCAATAAGCTGTTATGCAGTCAACTTTAAAGGGCAGTGACGTCATCAACATCATGTTTTTGATGTCACAAACATCAAAGAGCTCTGATGTCATCAACATCAAATCTGTGATCTCACCACAATCAAAGAGCTGTGATGTCACCAACATCGAATCTGTGACTTCACCAACATCAATAATCTGTGATGTCAATAAAATATCTGATGACACCGAGATCAAAGAGCTGTGACCTCATCAACTTTAAATCTTCACCATTAAAGGACAGTGACGTCATCAACATCATGTTTGTGATTTCACCAACATCAAAGAGCTCTGATTTCACCAACATCAAATCTGCGACTTCACCAACATCAATACGCTGTTAGGCAGTCAACTTTAAAGGGCAGTGATGTCATCAACATCATGTTTGTGATGTCACCAACATCAAATCTGTGACTTCACCAACATCATAAGCTGTTATGCAGTCAACTTTAAAGGACAGTGACGTCATCAACATCACGTTTGTGATTTTACCAACATTAAAGAGCTCTGGTGTCATCAACATCCAAGATGTGTGATGTCATGAACATCAAACCTGTGATCTCACCAAGATCAAAGACCTACCTGCAGTGGTCCTGTCATACATCTGGCCGGCTACTTGGAATTCTTTGATTAATTTCTGTTATAGAAATTGAATGTATTCTACATCTGTATGAGTCATTCTGTACACATGACATCCATTGCAGTCCGTCCATCCCGGGAGAGGGATCCCTCCTCTGACGTTCTCCCTAAGGTTTCTTCCCTTTTTTCCCTGAAAGGGTTTTTTTCATTTTTTGGGGAGTTTTTCCTGTGCCGATGTGAGGGTCTTGGGACGGAGGATGTTGCATGTGTACAGACTGTAAAGCCCTCCGAGGCAAATTTGTAATTTGCGATTTTGGGCTATACAAAATAAAATGAATTGAATTGAATGAATTGAATGATGTCATAAACATCGAAGAGCTGTGATCTCATAAACTTCAAATCTGTGATATCATCAAAATCAAAGAGCTGTGATGTCACCAACATCAGATCTGTGAATTCACCATAATCAATAAGCTGTTATGCAATCAACTCTAAAGGGCAGTGATGTCATCAACTTTAAAGGACAGTGACGTCATCAACATCATGTTTGTGATTTCACCAACATCACAGAGCTGTGATGTCACCAACATGAATAAGCTGTTATGCAGTCAACTTTAAAGGGCAGTGATGTCATCAACGTCAAAGAACAGTGACGTCATCAACATCATGTTTGTGATGTCACCAACATCACAGAGCTGTGATGTCACCAACATCAAATCTGTGATGTCACCAACATCAATAAGCTGTTATGCAATCAACTCTAAAGGGCTGTTATGTCATCAACATCAAATCTGTGACTTCACCAACATCAATACGCTGTTATGCAGTCAACTTTAAAGGGCAGTGATGTCATCAACATCATGTTTGTGATGTCACCAACATCAAATCTGTGACTTCACCAACATCATAAGCTGTTATGCAGTCAACTTTAAAGGACTGTGACGTCATCAACATCATGTTTGTGATTTTACCAACATTAAAGAGCTTTGGTGTCATCAACATCCAAGATGTGTGATGTCATGAACATCAAACCTGTGATCTCACCAAGATCAAAGACCTATGATGTCATAAACATCGAAGAGCTGTGATCTCATAAACTTCAAATCTGTGATATCATCAACATCAAAGAGCTGGGATGTTACCAGCTTCAAATCTGTAATGTCACCAACATCAATAAGCTGTTATGCAATCAACTCTAAAGGGCAGTGATGTCATCAACATCAAAGGACAGTGACGTCATCAACAACATGTTTGTGATTTCACCAACATCAAAGAGCTATGGTGTCATCAACATCAAATCTGTGACTTCACCAACATGAATATGCTGTTATGCAGTCAACTTTAAAGGGCAGTGATGTCATCAACATCATGTTTGTGATGTCACCAACATCACAGAGCTGTGATGTCACCAACATCAAATCTGTGACTTCACCAACATCAAAGAGCTGTGATGACACCAACATCAAATCTGTGACGTCACCAGCTTCAAATCTGTAATGTCACCAACATCAATAAGCTGTTATGCAATCAACTCTAAAGGGCAGTGATGTCATCAACATCAAAGGACAGTGACGTCATCAACAGCATGTTTGTGATTTCACCAACATCAAAGAGCTATGGTGTCGTCAACATCAAATCTGTGACTTCACCAACATCAATAAGCTGTTATGCAGTCACCTTTAAAGGGCAGTGATGTCATCAACATCATGTTTGTGATGTAACCAACGTCACAGAGCTGTGATGTCACCAACATCAAATTTGTGACTTCACCAACATCAATAAGCTGTTATGCATTCAGCTTTAAAGGACAGTGACGTTATCAACATCATGTTTGTGATTTCACCAACATCAAAGAGCTATGGTGTTGTCAACATCAAATCTGTGACTTCACCAACATCAATAAGCTGTTATGCAGTCACCTTTAAAGGGCAGTGATGTCATCAACATCATGTTTGTGATGTAACCAACGTCACAGAGCTGTGATGTCACCAACATCAAATTTGTGACTTCACCAACATCAATAAGCTGTTATGCATTCAGCTTTAAAGGACAGTGACGTTATCAACATCATGTTTGTGATTTCACCAACATCAAAGAGCTATGGTGTCGTCAACATCAAATCTGTGACTTCACCAACATCAATAAGCTGTTATGCAGTCACCTTTAAAGGGCAGTGATGTCATCAACATCATGTTTGTGATGTAACCAACGTCACAGAGCTGTGATGTCACCAACATCAAATCTGTGACTTCACCAACATCAAAGAGCTGTGATGTCACCAACATCAAATCTGTGACGTCACCAACATCATAAGCTGTTATGCAGTCAACTTTAAAGGACAGTGACGTCATCAACATCATGTTTGTGATTTCACCAAGATCAAAGAGCTCTGACGTCATCAACATCAAATCTGTGATCTCACCAACATCAAAGAGCTCTGATGTCATGAACATCAAATCTGTGATCTCACCAACATCACAGAGCTGTGATGTCACCAACATCAAATTTGTGACTTCACCAACATCAATAAGCTGTTATGCAATCAACTCTAAAGGGCAGTTATGTCATCAAGATCAAATCTGTGATCTCACCAACATCAAAGAACCGTGATGTCACCAACATTAAAGATGTGACTTCACCAACATCATAAGCTGTTATGCAGTCAGCTTTAAAGGACAGTGACGTCATCAACATCATGTTTGTGATGGGTAGTGACGTGTGATGTCATGAACATCAAACATGTGATCTCACCGAGATCAAAGACCTATGATGTCATAAACATCGAAGAGCTGTGATCTCATAAACTTCAAATCTGTGATATCATCAACATCAAAGAGCTGTGATGTTACCAGCTTCAAATCTGTAATGTCACCAACATCAATAAGCTGTTATGCAATCAACTCTAAAGGGCAGTGATGTCATCAACATCAAAGGACAGTGACGTCATCAACATTATGTTTGATGTTGGTGAAGTCACAGATTTGATGTTGGTGACATCACAGCTATGTGATGTTGATGACGTCACTGTTCTTTGATGTTGATGACATCACTGCCCTTTAGAGTTGACTGCATAACAGTGTATTGATGTTGGTGAAGTCACAGATTTGATGTTGATGACATCAGAACTCTTTGATGTTGGTGAAATCACAAACATGATGTTGATGACGTCACTGTCCTTTAAAGTTGACTGCATAACAGCTTACGATGTTGGTGAAGTCACAGATTTGATGCTGGTGACATCACAGCTCTTTGATGTTGGTGATATCACAGATTTGAAGTTAATGAGATCACAGCTCTTCGATGTTTCCGACATCATAGGTCTTTGATCTTGGTGAGATCACAGGTTTGATGTTCATGACATCACACATCTTGGATGTTGATGACGCCAGAGCTCTTTGATGTTGGTGAAGTCACAGATTTGATGTTGGTGACATCACAGCTCTTTGATGTTGGTGACATCATAGCTCTGTGATGTTTGTGACATCACAAACATAATGTTGATGACGTCACTGTCCTTTGATGGTGAAGATTTAAAGTTGATGAGGTCACAGCTCTTTGATCTCAGTTTCATCAGATAGTTTATTGACATCACGGATTATTGATGTTGGTGAAGTCACAGATTTGATGTTGATGACATCAGAGCTCTTTGATGTTGGTGAAATCACAAACGTGATGTTAATGAGTCACTGTCCTTTGATGTTGATGACATCACTGCCCTTTAGAGTTGATTGCATAACAGCTTATTGATGTTGGTGAATTTACAGATGCTGGTAACATCACAGCTCTTTGATGTTGGTGATATCACAGCTCTTTGATGTTGGTGATATCACAGCTCTTTGATGTTGGTGAAGTCACAGATTTGATGTTGATGACATCAGAGCTCTTTGATGTTGGTGAAATCACAAACGTGATGTTAATGAGTCACTGTCCTTTGATGTTGATGACATCACTGCCCTTTAGAGTTGATTGCATAACAGCTTATTGATGTTGGTGAATTTACAGATGCTGGTAACATCACAGCTCTTTGATGTTGGTGATATCACAGCTCTTTGATGTTGGTGATATCACAGCTCTTTGATGTTGGTGAGATCACAGATTTGATGTTGATGACATCAGAGCTCTTTGATGTTGGTGAAATCACACACATGATGTTGATGACGTCACTGTCCTTTGATGGTGAAGATTTAAAGTTGATGAGGTCACAGCTCTTTGATCTCGGTGTCATCAGATATTTTATTGACATCACAGATTATTGATGTTGGTGAAGTCACAGACTTGATGTTGGTGACATCACAGCTCTTTGATGTTGGTGAGATCACAGATTTGACGTTGGTGACATCACAAACATGATGTTGATGACGTCAATGTTCTTCGATGTTCAACTGTAACGTTTGGCAACGCACCATAGCCATACGTTACAATTGAGTTTTGGTGCTTTCGAGATGTCTCGTAAATCCGCCGCCCGAGTTGGAAAGTGTAAATTACCCAGCTTTCTTGCTGCATTTTCCACAGACATGCCCCCTTTAGGTCGTAATATCAGCCGTCCGACTCGGGGCTCCTCAGAGTACTCTCAGCTGAACCAGAAAGAACGTACGACTCACACAACAAAGATAGCTGTGCCCATTGTCTTTTTATTTGTACCAATGTATGCATTGCACAGGTTTGCTGTACGTGCAATACAATGTAACGGTTTGTTTTTGAACTGGTTTGCTAAAAGGCTACGTTGCTAACAATAACAACTAGCCTGCCACTGCCCCTGGTGGCTCGAGAAAAACGTTCCTAATGATGTGTTAAAAAGAGTCGCAGCTACACGCAGTCACACAGCTACATCCATTCCGGAGTTGGTTAGTTTATACAGTTCTGAAAAAACACAGAAGCAAAGGTAATCGTTATTATATGAAATCGTTGATATGTTGCATTGCCGTGGTAACATATGAATATGGTGTGTTTTAACATGTTTTGTATTGTTTTATTTTTACCTCATGATTAAGTTTGTACACTCTTTGTATATTAAGAACAATAAATGGTCATTGCACCGAACCGGATCAACATCTACTACTCATCAATATAACTACACGCGTAGATATCCCATAAGATATCCAGCTCAGCCATCGTTAGCAGCTTTTACAGGAAAAGGCTTCTACAGTCAGGGTAGTTTTTGGACATTAGAAATTGATTATTTTCAATGCACTCACAATTCTTGTTAGTAGATCAGTTAATTGTTGGTTTGTGAGCATACGTATAATTTGAAAAAATAAAAATGACCCTAATCTTTTAGTTTTCATAATGGAAACTTATATGCTGTCAGTTCCCTATCAGGGAACTACGAGCTGCGTGAAACGCTGTGGGAACGCCCTGCGTGACCGCGTCATGAAGAACGTGTGAAATCAGACCAATAGCGAGAAGGCACGTCATAGGGGGGTGACGTCGAGACCAGGAAGCATAAAGCGCACCCAAAACACCGGCTCCTTCATCTCTGTGTCTTCATCAAGCACTGCATGAAAAGTGGGATTTCCGACAATTTCCGGCACCGTAAATTGTCGTGGAATTTCAGGTTTACCGCAATTTTCGGCAATTTGCGGGCAAAGCCGAGAACTGCCGGAAATTGTCGGAAATTGACGTGGGCCTCCCTTGGCAGTTGGCCCCCCATGAACCCCCTCCTCCTAATTCTAGGGGAGGCTTTGACATGAAAATGAAAATGCTGTGAGCTATACAAATGCAAATCAGGGCTGCAGAGGGAGTTTTAGCCCAGGTGACATTTTTTTTTAAAAGTAAGATCAGGCCTAATTATAGACTCTTACATTTTAGCTTGTATTGATTTATTTAATTTAAGTATGCTAGATTACTGTGTATGCCATTAGCTATGGCAAATGTTATGTAAAAAAAATACACTAAATTATTTAAAACATTAGTTTCAATCTGAATCAGCAAGGTAAAATGACCATTCCATGCAAACAACATTAGAATCAGAATGAAGGCTCTGCAGAGATCACATTCTCCTAGAGCTCAACTAATGTGCATAGTGGCAGGAATACAGTGACCTTTTCTTTAGTCTTACTTAAATGCACAGAGGACGTATTAACCACTACATCTCGCCCACATGGTGCTTCACAGGCACCGCGGTCTGGTCTCGCGAGTCCTTCCATGTAACAATGACCTCGTATCTGATTGGAGGATCCGGACGTTCCTCTTGGACGCGATCAACTTTCAGCCAGTCGAGAAGAAACTGCTGTTTGCTATCAGCGGACTGTCCGTCAGCTGAATCAACATCCTGCCGATATGAACGAGCGGGAGAGACTGACTCAAAGAAGAAGAGACGGCCGCATGAAATCCCAAGGTAAGAATATGTTTGATGACTGCTAGCTAAGCTAAAAGTAGCTTAGCCTAAAACCAAAGCTAAGAGGAGCCTTACAAAAGAACTAGTTAGCAGAACCCTTTATTGAAGTGTATTTTTGTAGTGTATAAGATTTAAAGAGCATGCTTTCATTCTGCGGTATAAGGAAATGGATGCCATAGAATAGATACCGATCATAACTGTACATTTTGTTTTCACAGACTAGTTTCTCCTCACAATGAGGCGCTGACCTCCTATTTGCTCGGAGCAACATCTGTAAGTGACTTTTTTTTTAACTGTTTCTCCTTCCTTGTTTAATGTTACGGTGACTTGCGTGTTGATTTTTATACATACCACTTTCATTTAATTGTTTTCCAGCCGCCTGTAAGATGTATTACGAGACGGCACGTCGGAGCTTCAGAATCGCGCCAGAAAAAGTCACTGCGGGCGGAAGAGCGAAGACTTCCGCGCGAGAAGGAAGCGGGTAAGAGTATTTTTCACCAGCATTGATAGATGTGTTGTGTCCATACGCATCGCACTTTATTGATTAATTGTTTTGTTTTTTACAGCTGCTGGAATGGAGACAGCGTGTGCTCGCAGATGACGCGGTGGAACTCTGGAAGTCCGCCAGCGGAGACCTCGTGTCTGCCGAAGAAGAGGGCATGTTGGCGGGGTCTCTGGGTGGATTGTACGGTCGCCGTCATTTCGTAGGACGGAGCTCTCTGAACTCTGTGCGAAGCTGCGGTCCCGGTGAGAGGCGACTCCAAAGTACAGAGCCACGCACAATATGCGTCTGCACAACGGACCTGCCTCGGAAAGAACGCCGCCAGTTACCTACAACCCCGAGGAGGCAAACGGACAGTTGTAGTTTTTGGATCATCCTCTACCCATGTGTGCGCTGATCCTCGCTTTGTATATAATTGTTTGTTTTAATAAAGCTCTTTTTGCATAAACATGTTCCTGGCAAATGTTAATTTCCTCTATAAATTCATTAATGTCCTTGGTGGTAGTCTAAAACTTGTTTAGTAGCCTACATAGGATAATAATTACATGAATATACAGTACAATAAAATAATAACGAATACATAATATATTTTATATATATATATATATATTATTTATGAGGCTGGATGACCAATAGCGACAGATCTGCCAACCAATCACGAGTGATTTTTCTTGTTTGAAAGTTGTGGTTTCATCCAATGAGGAGTAAGGAAACTCAAGCCAGGCCTGCCCAGGTGTGGTTTTACTGCCAATCACGAGTGATTTTACTTGTTTGAAAGTTGTGGTTTCATCCAATAAGGAGTAAGGATATTCAGCCCGCTCCGCTCAGCCACCCGCGGTTTCGCTGCATTTATATGCTAATTAGGGCCATTCGCTCCTCCGCCAGCTGATCGCCACCTACGTCACCCGGGTGACTACACGGATGCACTTGTGATTGAGCCAGTTAATAAGTTTCGATGAGCCGGCTCACTTGGCTGCACAGCTAGAGAGCGTTGCGTGGCCGCGGCGCTCTCAGGCGAGGTAGCCACCGGGAGGGGCGGGTCTTCATCGCATTATACGGTGCCCGTACTCACTCAGTACCCTCTAGGGTGGAGGCTACTGTCACCGCCACTAGGTCGGAGCGGCAAGCGTGGGCACGATGGCCGCTCGCCTCCTCCGCAGAGCTACGTAGCCATTCCCAGCGAGCGTGTGCCCGAGGGCCGCTTGCCTCCGAGGAGGCTAGGGCTGTCAGGCCAGAGTTACGTAGCCAGTCCCAGCGAGCGTGGGCTCGTGGGCCGCTGGCCCCCTCTGAGCAGGAGTCCAGGGCTGCCAGACCACAGTCTCCCTGCCAGTGCGCTGATACAGGGCACTGTGTCTGCAGGCCCGGTTTCCCCAAAAGAGGGAGATGGAGGGCTGCGTCCTATACTAGATCTACGCCTGTTGAATCGCACAGTAGCAAAGCTCAGCTTCAAGATGCTCACGCTTAAACAGATCGTGTCACAGATCAGATCCGAGAACTGGTTTATCACGATAGATCTCAAGGACACTTACTTTCATGTGTCTTCCCGACGAGAAGCCCACAACACAGGAAGTTCCTGAGGTTCGCTTTCGGGGACGAAGTTTACCAGTATCAGGTTCTTCTGTTAGGCCTAGCTCTCTCTCCCCGTACGTTTAAGAAATGCGTGGATGCAGCCCTGGCGCCATTGCATCTCCACGGCATCCGCATTTTAAACTACATCGACGACTGGTTGATTTTAGCTCCGTCAGAGCAGCTAGCGGTTCAATATTGAGATGTCGTTCTCGCTCAAATCAACCGTCTGGGATTGAGACTTCACGCCAGGAAAAGTGTATTGTCCCCGCTGCGTAGGACCACATTCCTGGACATGATCTGGGACTCGACCACGGTGTGGGCACGTTTGTCTCCCGCTCGGGTGTCTCCCAGGGCTGCTAGACCAGAGCTTTCCTGCCGGCGGGCCGTTACAGGGTACTGTGTCTGCAGACCGACTATTCCAGAGGCCAGTCTCGAGAGACTGGTACCCCTAGGAGAGTACTAGTCAAGTGGTGAGCCCTCCCCAATGTATCTCAATGGGTCCTGCACACAAGCGACGGAGGCTACGTCATTCAATTCAGGGCTCACCCACCTCGATTCAGAGGGGTTCTGCCGTCAGTGGCAGACCCCGAGCAGGCTCTGGAGATGGAGCAGGAGGTACAGACTCTGCGCAGGGGGGCTATAGAACGGCCGTAGAACGAGTTCCGCCTCCCGGCAGGGAGTTGGGCTATTGCAGCCGGTACTTCATTGTTCCAAAGAAAGATGTGGGTTGCGTCCAATACTAGATCTACGTCACACTGTCGCGAAGCTCAGTTTCAAGATGCTGACGCTCAAACAGAGCGTGTCACAGATCAGGTCCGAGAACGTTTACCACGATAGATCTGAGGACGCTGACTTCCACGTGTCCATCCTTCCACACAGGAAGTTCCTGAGGTTGGCTTTCATTCATAATATGGCTTTTATAGACATGGTTTTACAGGTTTAAACTTTAAACTGTTCACAACATATTCAGCTATTTGGGGTCTACTTTTAATTTTGATATCTATTTTACTTTTTTCATAATCACTGATTATGTTTCACTAGTTTTTCCGTCCTTTTCTGAGTTTAACATGGGTGTGTGTGTGCAGCCTCTAGAGCAGGGGTGTCAAACGTACGGCCCGCCAAGTGGTTCAGTCTGGCCCGCGGGATAAATCTGCATTATTGAAAGAAAAAAAATAATAAACTTAATTTTCTATAAAATATGCAGTTCCTATATTGACCGCTAGTGGCGCCAGTGTGGAGTCAGTTCATGTGTTCAGAATCCGCTTGTTAAGTCTGACGTCACACGGGACTTCCGGGTCCAAGCGCTCCGCTCGTCCACATCTAATAACACTGGCGGAACCTGTTAATTTATTGACGATCACGTTCTACTTTAGTGATGCACCTTTGGCGGTCATAAAGGGTTTAAATTTGTTTAACTCCAACATAGTGGTTAGTGTAGCGCATCATCCAGGTGGCATAATTAAGGGTGAGTTAGCTGTAAGGTTAAGCTAGCTAGCTAGTTGACGTAAGGTGCCATTCCTTGTTCTGGATGAGGTATTTCAAAATATAATTTTTACAGGACTTCTGTAACTGTGAACGTAACTAAACGAAGATTAAAAAATATACAGAAGTATTGTTATGATAAACAGCGCTGGCAGCAATGTAGTTTGTGATCGTGTACATGGCTAATATCTATGAAAACAGCCGCTTGAAACAACGGAGTGCCTTAGCAGTAGAGCACAGTTCGATCCTCGGCTCCGCTAATCCATGTCCTCCTGGCTATGAATATTAGTTACTGATGAACATGTGTCAGTGTGTATGGTAGCTGCGGTCACTGTGAGATGTGGGTTTCTGTTTGTCTCCAGGTATACCTGCGGAGGATTGCTCATGTAGCACTTTATCTCTTCTAAATAAAATGTTAACTTTTTTAACTTTAATTGAGTGCCGTATTGGATTCTTCTCATCAACCAACTCAGGGGGATGGAAATCCCAACAATTTTGGGGGCTCGTTCCGGGATGAGAAGTTTTCCTGTATAGGTGAATTCGGTCCAAGACGCTTTCATCCGCTGAACACTGCGTATTCCCAGGCCGCCTCAAACCAAGGTAAGCAGAAACCTGTTTCCACTAATTCTGCATATTGGATAATCTAAAATAAGGAGTACGTTGTGGATTGGTGGTGAAGGAATCGAATTGATGCATGAGCAATTCGCTAAAGTTAATATTAAGGAAACCGGTAAAAGTGCACAACAATAGTACCGGCGAGTACTATTGGGTTTAGTAGGTATCGGCGAGTACCAAGGGATCTTCTATCCAACACAAATTAAAGGATCAGGGATCCTATTGGGTTTGGTGGGTACCGGCGAGTACCAAGGGATCAATGATCTGACACAAATAAAAGGATTTTGAATCCTAGTCTTTGGTTTGGCAACCCCATCAGTTCCTGACGAGGGCTGAAGTCGCTAGGTGAGTGTCCTGGGGATTTGAGGACCCCCGAAAACTGTCTTTGGTTTGGCAACCCCATCAGACCCTGACGAGGGCTGAAGTCGCTAGGTTGGAGGCCTGGGGATTTGAGGACCCCCGAATCCCAGGGTTAGAGTCCCTAGGAGGTGAACCTTCTTAAATCCTGTGGGTTAGAGTCCCTAGGAGGAAAGTCTCCTTAAATCCTGTGGGTTAGAGTCCCTAGAAGGTGAACCTCCTTAAATCCTGTGGGTTAGAGTCCCTAGGAGGAAAGTCTCCTTAAATCCTGTGGGTTAGAGTCCCTAGGAGGTAAGTCTCCTTAAATCCTGTGGGTTAGAGTCCCTAGAAGGTGAACCTCCTTAAATCCTGTGGGTTAGAGTCCCTAGGAGGAAAGTCTCCTTAAATCCTGTGGGTTAGAGTCCCTAGAAGGTGAACCTCCTTAAATCCTGTGGGTTAGAGTCCCTAGGAGGAAAGTCTCCTTAAATCCTGTGGGTTAGAGTCCCTAGGAGGAAAGTCTCCTTAAATCCTGCGGGTTAGAGTCCCTAGGAGGAAAGTCTCCTTAAATCCTGCGGGTTAGAGTCCCTAGGAGTAAAAGCTCCTTAAATCCTGGGCTGCAGTCTCTGAGGGTGCAGCTCGTGTGTCTGTGTGAGTGAGTGTGTGTGTGAGCAAGGGGTGAGACGAGAAAGAGAGTTAAAATATATATAATATAAATCCCTTCAATATTACATTGATCTCGATGGGTTAATTTAAAAGGGAAGTATAACATAAGATTTCAGAACAGACGGGGAAAGCTTTCTGGAGCTGCGGAGAACATTGACGGTGTCACACGGAGGTGACCAGTTGTCTGATCGGGTAAAATAGATGCAATCTGGGGGACTGTTGTTGAAATGGAAGGTGAGAAAAAGAAAGGCGTTAATTTGGCAGACTGAGTGTCACTGGCGCAGATATCGAGGAGTAGAAGAGATAATAAAAATTAAAAATTAAAAAAAAGAGTTGAAATGCGATAAGGGGAGTGTGTGGAGAAAAAATGAAACTGCATGGTTTCCTTACTGGATACAAATTAAAGCTGTGGACAAAAACAACCAAGAACGGCGTAATTCGGAAAAACCACCTGCATACGAGGGGGAAAGAGAGGGTGCGGTTCTCTCGCCACCGGCTGGGTTCGATGCGGTATGAAATACAACAAGATGCTCTTTGGCGGCACAGAAGGAAGCTGCATGTGAAGGCGAGACGGTGTCCATGCTAAGAGCTCACATGATAAGGGAAGTGAAAAACACACACACACCGCCGCCTGCAATGAAGAAATGCTTTCTGCACTAACTGCATGCCGGCGCACTCTCACATATGCAAAGTCCTCAGGAAAAGCGTTTGAAAATAGGCCCACCACTATGGGGCGAGGTCATGGGGAACCTTATAATTTTTGGATTCGTGGGTTACACATTCTGTAGTATATATATATACATTTTTAAAAGGGGTTACAAAATGTTTTTTCCAAAAGATGAATAAAAAAATATATAGTATTTTCCAGGTCAGAAATTGAGTGGCAGACGTGTCTTCTCTTTTTCTAACACAATTTGTCCTTCGAGCCGGATGTCAAAACTTTTTCTCCTCTCAAGGTTTGGACCTGAAACTGTGCACAGGGAGTCTAAGACTCTTCTCAAAGTCCTCTGCCCTGGCTTGTTACAGGATTAGTTTGGTTTTGTGAGGCCAGGATCTGCTTGAGTTGGAGGAGAGTGATGACATTCGCTTTACTAGAAAAACCGGACTGGTGTTTCTCATCCCCTCTAAAAGCCCACTTTTCTTACTCTGTGCTACTGAAACTAATAAGAATTGGCAGTTTCTGTTAGCAGAAAAAAACAAGCAGGTTTATTAACTGAAATCAGTCCGGGAAAATAAGTTTAGATAAAAGCGTGAATAGATAATAATACACATAATATAGAATGGGGGCATTCAGCAACAAAAAATGAATGTTATGACAGCAAAAGGGGGAAGGTTGCTGAGGATTTAAAAAAAAATGTATGTTAAAGCGCAAGAAGGGAGTAAGAAGGGATGGTGGAAAAAAGTGAATAACAAGATGAGACGTGATAACTTGTGATTAATTCTCCTGATTTGTTTTCTTTTTATTTTAAGAAGTGATATATGGGAGACGAAGCCTCCTCTGCCTGTCTTTCCTCCGACTCTCCCTCCAGCCTTCATCCACCCGTCACATCCTCCTCCACCTCCTCAGTCCCCATCACAAACCACAGCCCTGGTCCCACAGAGCCAGAGCCCAGACCTTGTGTCTGCATTGAACAAAGCCAGAACTGCAGCGTCCAGCTACAGGCCAGCTCCCACCAGATCGGACAGCGACTGGTAAGCAACAAATACCAGTACATTATTCCTGAGCCCAAACTAATCTGTTTATGCCAGCAGCAACGGTGCTGCGGAGCAGAAAGAAAAAAGAAAAAGAGAATAAGCTGATGATGATGTTGACGTATCTGAAACCTGTTTGCTTTTATGTGTATTCCTAAGACAAATAGAGACGTGGAGGCCTGTGGACCGGGGGTCTGTGGGGGGACGGAAGAGTGGAGCAGGGAGGAGGCCTTCAAAAGACGGGATGGTGTTTGGATGGAGGAGAGGAAGGAGAGGACAAGTGGAGGTGGTGGATCCCTCTTCAATGGACAGAGACCTGTCTTCAACAGGTCATGCACACACCAACACAAACACATGGGAAACAGGAGAGAAGTACAACAAATGCGAGATAAAAGAAATAACTTAACTTGAATGGTAGAGGATGCAAGGTAATATTTCTGTGCAATTCCAGAAGCATGCAAATCCGTTATTTTAACCTTAGAATTTTTTTTTTTTTTTTTTTTTTTAAAGGTGTATGAATGGGTTTATTAATTGATGAAATGTCACGATGAGCGTGAGACTACAAACGAATACCGGCACACAGAATATCTGTCGGTGCAATTAGGGATCATAGATCCAAAAACAGGTTTACAAACGAGACAACAATTGGTATTATGAAATAATTGTTTAGCCTGTTTCTTCAAAATGAATGAACGCTGTTGGGATGAAGCACGAGTGACTGAGGTGAAAGAATTTAACTCAACCGTTTTGGTTTAACTACAAGAGGTGATTAATTAGTTACACAAAGGCCAAAAGAAATTTATGAAGCGACTCCTCACTCTGTCTAAGAGAATAAAAATGGTGACGTACTGAAATGTTTCTACAGAGACTCAAGGTCAGAGATAAGAGATGAACGGGCATTCTTTACCCCAAACAGAGAAGACTAAAACAATTCTTTATTGAAACAACAAAGGGTTTTGAGAAACTGACGTGTCACTGAACAGTGGACAGATGTGGAGGGTTGCTGTAGGAATGCGGGGAAACGGGGGGCCAATAGCGCAGCCTAAAGAATATTCCTCCTCTTATGAAGGAAGCAAATTCAAGAACACACAGTGTTAAATGAAATGAATCCTGAGTGCAAATATTTATCTGGGATATAATTGGGTAATGGACTTCACTCAAATACAAGGGGATAACGAACAGAACTATTATCGGTGATTAAAGAATAATCAAAAGAGTAGAATGTAATGGTAAAATATGTTAAAACATAGTCTTATGCAAAAAGTGTGATTATTGTCTGTATTGAACAGACGTGCGAAAGCAGGGTGATACAAAGTTTATCATCCGCAGCTGTGTCTGAAGAAGGGAGTAAAAGTCAACTTTTTCCTACGCAAAGGCTCGAACAAAGAAACTCTGTGGTTCTTATCTAAACTTGGTTTGCAATGTTTCACGCCGGCCACTGAAGACGGCCTTCACGTTTATGTTTGAAAGCTCTGAGGCGCCATCTGCACAAAGCACCATTTGACCTCCTGCTTGCAAGCAATGAATGGACACTTACGTCTTAAAAAAAAAGGATAATTGATGATAATTAGGATTACAACTACTGAATAAAGTAAACTACCTTCGGAAATCGCAGGTTTAAATGCACAGCAACAATTGGTGGTGAACGGTTCAACAGGAAAACGCAAACTACCTGATCAACTGTCTTGGGGAAGAAGTTTTGGGAAAAATACAACTGTGGGACAATGCGGGAGAAGGTAAACACGTATGGAACTTATGTGGCTATGATGAGCATGTTTGACACATGCTCAAAAGGGGGGATGGAAGTACTGATAAACATTTGTTGGCATGCATTGATTGTGAAAAACACAATCCCAAGATTTAAATTACAAGAAAACATAAGTATGGGCTTCATTAGACTAAATTAAATGTAAAGATAAGGATTATTGTCTGACAATCATAGAAATGTTTTTTAATTATAATGCACAGGATGTTTTAACAAAGGCAAAAAGCCTCAACAGAAGAAAGAGGACTGCGACACCAGAGGGAAGGTTTTGTTTTTGGCCAGAGAACACTGTGTCAACAAATGTTTCTGATCTGTTCTACTTTTGGGAAGAATGTAAATTAACAGTGCTCTCATTATCCACAGTCAGCAGGACTGATGGAACAAATAAACGGTACAATTACTTAAGAAATTAAAGGGGCTCTAAATTTTGAACAATTAGATGATGGAACTTTTTATCTTACTAAGCTTAACCAGTCGTTAAAGAAAATGAACAAATGGGAGAGAACAAAGCAGAAAATATGAAGAGAAAAGAAATCATGTTGTCTGCTCAATGTTTTTCCTACACCGAAGCTGTCACGGTTGGTCTGGTGCTGTCTTGTGTTGTTGTCTGGTCTCCCTGGGTTACTGTCACTTCCTGCCTTGTCCCGTCTCCCCTCGTTAGTGTCTGATTATCCCCACCTGTTTCTAATCACCTGCACCTCCTGTCTGTATTTAAGCCCCGGTGTTTGTGAGTCCTTTGTCGGTCGTTGTTACTTGTCACACATTGCTGCCTGTCACTCGTGGCGTCAGTTGTTCCTGTTCCTGTTCCTGTTCCTGTTCCTGTTCCTGTTACTGTTACATGTCAAGGCCTGTCACCCGTGTCTCTAGTCTCTGTGTGCCCTGCTTGGAATAA